>SKCR01033098.1:0-68034 GCA_019454045.1 Zanthoxylum bungeanum | reverse complement strand
TTTTAATTGGGAAAGTCTTACATCGGGAGAGAAGTCATTGAGGAAATAATTTAATTTGAAAACAAATTGAATTTTGATGATTAAAAATGAAGAATCCTTAGGTGTAATATAAAAATTAAATTACTATAGTTGACACATTTTTTAAAGAAAGATAATAGAGTTGCGTTAAAAAGTAGGAATGCTATTGTGATTGGTTATTTTGGATACTCATATAATTTGATTAAAAAAAGTATTCGATATTTGAAATTTAATGATTAGTGATTGGTCGATTATGGTTTTTTAATATTTCAAATTGAATTTGGTTATGGACTCCTAAATAACTACTCGAATAGCAAAAACAATTAGAAGCATTAAAAATAAAATAGAATAATCACTTGAATAAGCCAGAGTGGTATAGAGATCGACGCAAAGAATTAAAGATTTTTGGTGCAACGGAGACACGAGTGACGTGATATCATCAACAAATTAGTAAATGATATGTATGATTTAATATGATTCTTTTTTTTTTTAATATTTTAACACGCGTGACAATGAATTATTAAATTGTTCCATGGATAACGTGATACCTCTATTGTATTGTAGATTTTCTCCTTGATCAGGATCCATTGAAACCCAAGAACACTAATTTACTTCATAACGAATATAAAAAGAGATATAAATATTTTAGGTAACATTCAAGTAAAACAATTTAGAAAAGAAAAGCAATGGATGACTCAGCTTCCAATTTGGCGTAAATGGCTTCCTTTTTCGAATTTGAGTGCTCTTCTTTCAATTTGAATTCAATTGTTGCCTCTCTTTGGCGTGAATTCCTGTCTTTGTGCTTTGGCAGAATTGCATCGACTCTGCTTCTTTTCTTTCAATTGCTTCTTTTAATTGCTTGGCTCTTTTTGCTTTATTAATTTGCGTTTGGCTCTCTTTAGTAGAGATGGTTATTGTCAGATATCTGATTATTTTAGGTATATCATAAACATATTCGAAATATATATTCAGCATATGATACGTATCTGTAATTGAAAAAAATTTCGGATATCGGAAACTGCCAAAACAATATATATCGAGACAAAAATTTATTATATTAAAGTGCGTATTATCGACATCAATATATATATTGGAAACGTTGGAAACTCCCTTATCAAACCACCCATTCTGGGCCGCGGCGCGGGTAAAATCATTTGTTATCCCAGACTCTTACAAGAAGCACACCCATGAATTCGAACATAATATATTAAGGTGAGATTTTATACCCTACACTAAACTTCTAACAAAGTCTTATCAAAATAGCGAATTAGAAAATGAGGTTTTGATTGCAGTACCTTGACTATAATAATATGAATTATTAAGAATACACTCACAATATCTGTGCAATTTTTTTGTGAAAATCATTAATCTTAATTAATCTTTTGCATAGGAATATGGTAGATTGGTGAGTGATGACAATATTGCTAGATCTTGGAAGCGAAGAGTAATTTACATTAGGGTTTTTCAATTGTCTTTTGGGTAATAATCTGGTAAACTTAATTAATTAGGCATCGTTTATATTTTTATTTAAATCTAATTTTTAAACTTTATTACTTAATTTTTAGTTGTTAGATAAAATGAAGGTTAATATAATTTCGGTAATTAGTAGAATTTTAATTAGCAATCTCTCCGTGGAACGATATTTTCATTTATCACTTTATTACATGATTACGCACTTATAATTTTGAGTGTTTAATTTTACAACACTGCTACTCACCCTCACCCACTTGAACAATTATACTTCATGACTAATGATTCTATTTTATTGAGCTATAAAAGTCACTTAGTAGGAAAACAAAATTGAAAGTACGGAAATAAAACACTTTATATGGCCAAATATGATAAATTATTGTACTGTTTGATATAAAGTTTGATGAACTTATAAATTATTTTATATTTTCAATATAATATAGAGTTGAGAGTGTAAGGTAGTTGTAGAAATTAACAACCATAAACTTTACAACTAATATTTTTTTTTACCTTTTTAAAAAAATAAAATAAATCAAACACCCACTTATACCCTATACTCACTTTTTTCTTGAGAGCTAATATAGGCTTATACTGGTCCAAGGTTGATAATTATATAACCATTTTGAAAGCCTGTGGGCTAAGTTTTCAGAATCTCTCAGCCTATGGATTCATGTCCACAACATTTACAAACATCCCTTTGAAAGGAAAACATCTTTGTGCATTTGCTCCTTTAGTCTTCATTAAATTTTTTTCTTAAAAATATGGGTTTCATGAAAAATTGATTTAACTAACGTTATTTCTATCATTAATGGTGGTCTATATATTATACGGCTAAATAAATAAAAATGGATTTAAGAGATTATTAAAGGGGTGCTAATAATTCCAACACCACTTATTGTGCAATCACCAATAAGGTATTTCATGGTTCATACAAAAAAAAAATTAATAATTTTAACAATATATATGTAGCAATCAGCGTTTGGGATCAAAATATAATATTAAGCAATGAATTAACTATTAAAATTTATTTAATGTGTGTTCTATGTGAATCTTATTTATCACTTAATTGTTGATTTAATGCTCAATACAAATTCATATTTATTTAGTTTAATTTGTTGGGAGAGAATTAAGACTTGGACTTAGTAGAGCGCGGAATGCACGGATTTGTAAGAACTAAGAAGATGAGACATAGCCTTGGTCCCAATCGATCAACCCAAAAGAAATATTTAATTTGGTAAAATTAAAGATAATTAAGATGTGATTACATTGCAAAAATCTTTCAAAGCAAAGATGAATAAGGCGATATTAATAATGGGGTGGCCCCCATCAAAATATAGATTCAGAGCATACACTTAAAATAACTTTGTTTGTCATTAAAATAAAATAAATCAATGACCAATATTATTTATTATATCTAATCATGGGTCCATGACCATTTATTCATCACACATGGCAAACATTTCTCAAATTAAAATGCATATATAAGCTTAAATTATTACGCAATGGATGTAAAGTTAAAGTTGGAACAAGTGGTTCGCTCGAAGAGTAGCGAGTTGCTGAAGCCTAGTCTTGAAGCAGCTAAATCAAATTGAAGAAGATTGTTTTCCAGCTGACGCCCTCCAATGACAATGGAAGTTGTAGGGTTTACTCCTCCATCCACAAACCCTAAACACAACACATCATTCCCAATCTGCACCATTGAGTTTTGTCCATGGATACTCCAAATCACTTTTTTATTCTGCAAAACAAGTTCAATTTGAGGCACAATGGCCCAATACGTGTAAAACCAATGTCTTTCAATCTAAAGCATGCCCCAAATGGTGCCACAGGGGCCACTCTGGTGACTTTAGGCATGGCATTTGCAAAAGCTTGAACAAGAGCTTTGTAGATTGAAGTTTCCAGGACAGTGTAAGGATCAACGGTGCTGATCTTTGTTCCGCCAACCCCTTCGTTGTCGATTGATAGTAATGTTTTGTTTAATGGGACGGCGTTTCCGTTAACTTTAATGGAGGTGACACCAATGAAGTATTCAACTGAAGGATCGCCCAAGAAACCTGACTCTGTGTTTACTTTGTTGATGAAAAGTGGGGTATATGTAAGAGATTTTGATACATCAAAATTAAGATCATAAGGTCCGTCACCGAAAATGATGACACCATTAGAACTAGAAAACGGGCTCAAGCAAAGGGCGAATTTTCTTTGGAGGCTAAAAGCAGCGGCGAATTGTAAAGGCAATGCAACTTTACTCCTTCCAAGACCAGCAATACCAACAACACCGTTAGCAAGGCCTTGCATGACAAATTCTGAACCACAAAGGAAGATAAAATTAGGCACAGTTACAGCTCTACCAGGATTACGGCCATTGGTAGATTGGATGGAGACAGCATCTAAGCGTAGTTCACCGTGTGTGCCAGTTTTTGAGATGGGGTTGTTTGGGCCGAGGCCACATATGCCACCTCCGCAAGCTTTAGCATTTGCAAGATTGCACTGAGCTGAGCCACAACGAGCTGTTTTATTGGTTGATGACACGTAGCCTTTCTCGCAATCAACCCAGAGAATGTTGCCTCCAAGATGAACAGTTACTTTTACAGGCACAAGAGGGGTTCTTTGCTTGATTTGAGTGACATATTGAAGAGTAGCTGCGTCTTTTAGTACTGGAAGAACGAGGGCTTTGGGACGGAATGAAGTTTGGGCTATGATGGGAGATGCAAAGCAAAGAATAGAACATAAGAGTAGAAAATTGTATGAGAGAGCCATTTTTGGTTAATTTTACTTGTGATTATTTTGCATGGATGTGTTCGATTTATATAGGATTTTGGAGTCTTGACTATGTTGTAGATTTTCAAAACTACCCAGATGGGCAAGTTGGATAAAAAGATTTCAAGAATGGCAACTCTGGAGTCAGGACATCCCAGCTGTAATTATTCATTGAAATTGGGAATGTTGACTTTGATATTGGTGGTATTTGGGAAACTGTGTTCGAAAGTCATGCATGTTGATCCACTGGTGATTATTGTTATGAATGATATATCCTATGGATTTGGCATAGTTTAGTGGTAAAATACTTACGATTAATTATTAAGTCTTGAGTTTGAGTAAATGAAGTGCGTATTTTGTAAGAATTTGAACAGTCGAGAATTGTACTTATTTCGTTTAAACTCGAGTCGAGTGATTTAACAGTAAAATTTTCAATATTTTCAAAAAACAAAGTTTTATTTTTCTGATTAATAATAATGCAAATGCAAGTTGTACTTGGTTTTGTTGGGTCACGGTGGGCGCAATGCATTATGCCATGTACTAGACAGTCTTGAAAGAATCGGGTTGTTTTTGTTCTATGCATTTACATTGCCTGGGACATTTTTTTATTGATGTGAGATTAAATAAATTAATTTGGATTACCTAGAGTTTCATGGACCCTTTTTCCATGCCAAATGGTTTTTTCGTCCTCCATTTTTTCATACTCAAAAACTAGCTCTAGCCAGTCAGAATTTTCATTTAATATAAATAAAATTTGATTTCAAAATTATATTATTAATAAACTAGATTTTTTAACAATTTTATTGAAAATATTTTAATAAAATTTTGGGTTCAATGAGTGCAATTACCATTCGTCCTATCATATTATTAATTAATTATGTATGTTTAATTTTAGATTTTATCTCGAGCAGTGTTACAATGTTAAAAAAATTCTACCCAAATAAAAATAGCGTTCCTTTTGAATTTTGCCACTCCGATTCATTAACGTCATGTACTTTCGCTTGTATCGTGTACTCTGTACAATATTCAAAAGCGCTGACGTACATCAAATTCTTAGAAGATAATATAATCATTTATTACTATTATTATAGAAAAAAAATATGGAAAACCAGCAAGAATCACTATGGGTCAAATTTCCAAGGATTATTGATTAATTTATTGTAACCAAGTTTTGAAAACTGCATCGGATCGGCCGGTTGAAGTCGATTCGGGAATCGACAACGAGTTTAGTCTAATTAATCATTAAAATCGATCTTTAAAATAATTTAATTAAAATTGACGAACCAATTCAATTTTTTTTTAATTTTTAAAAACAAAATTAATTTTTTTATATACTTTTTAATTAAATAAAACTATTTATGGTGTCAGTTGGTTCTACCGTTTCTTCATAACGGTTCAATTGGTCAAACCATTACTCATAAAACCTTTTAGATGACCGTTGGATCACTGATCCGATTTTGAAAACTCTAATTGTAACCCTATATTCCCATGCACAACCCCGGGTACCTCCATCGATCTCAGGATTATTCAAGAAAGGTCTCCGGCAAGCCAGAAATAAGCGGATTTTTGAAAGAAAATTGGAAGGATCTTGGGGGATAGTTGCAATGGCAGAAGTTTTGGTTGATTCATATAAAATGGTAATGCATCTAGACAAAGACTACAACACAAGATCAGATGAGGCTTCCGAGAAGTCTTGGAACCCCCATCCGCTTGGGGTGGTATAAGATAAATATTGAAATGGTTAGGGTTGGTGCTCTGAGCGTCAATTTCTTATGTATTTCCTTGTAAATACTCTTGTATATATTTTATTAATGAATAAAATAGACAGTTTCTGTAATATAAATTCTTTTATTATATGGTAAACACGTAAATGACCATAGAGTGATTGGTTATGATATAGTTGTAAAAGTGTCGCAACTAACATTGAGCAGTATCATAACAATATTATTCTTTAACTGTTTCTGGTCAAGGTTTACAATTACTTGGTCAGTAAGTAAATCCGTTGAGACCGGTACGTGTCGTATATTGGAATGTTGGATTCTAATGATTTCTCAATGAACCATGAGTCTCGAGAGACTCGTATAGACACATATGTGTTTATATTGGATAAATACTGAATGACTCACCGAAGATTCTTAATAGATGGTACACCAACGTCAATAAGAATCTTCTCGGGTTGAGCGAGCATAATGATCCTCGGACTTGAGGTACCACTGTGGATGTATGAGGTATCCTCCACACTTTGATGTCAGTCACGTGACCGATCTATTTAGATCAGACCTCCGTTTGTTCGTTGGGTGTGGACTGATCCTCATGATATCATGTACGTATCAAGATATGATCCGTCAGTTCTGTGTACAGAGCATATGTAACCATTATGGAATTATCAATCTGTTAAATTCATGGGCCCGTGGTACACTGTAGAAATCAGTTCTAAGTGTTATTTAAGAGATTGCTAATAGAATCATCGACGAGATTATACCTAAAGAAAATTAACATTTATATCTATATCTCTTGGATAATCCGGATACATGTGATGAAGGATTATACGTATGCAGTGACCTCGACCTGTATGGTTTAGAGATTTTATTTGTGTTCGTCATAATTTACGGGTGGGTAGATTATAGACATAAAATTGGATTTCGTGACGGATATGCCTGAACCTAGAGAGTCTCACTAATGAGATATACTCATTGGACACTAAGAAAACTTTTATAAATAATACTGATTATTTATAAGTTATTTAATGGTTAAATGAAGATACATGCTTTTGAGATCTTTTGGCCATTTATTAAATGTCGAATTGTGATATTTGACATTTATAATTGATATATGTATTTTGATTATTTAATGTAAATATAATACATATATTTTGAGATATTTGTATTTATTTATTTATTTATTCAAATGTTGAATAGTTAAATTAATTAAATATTTAATATCCTTTTACTTATTAAGATAAGATATTTGGCATGTTTTAATTGGAAATTGTGGCCAATTTTAATTAGTAGGTTTGACATGATTTAATTGGCTTATTTGTGATAAGTATTGAATTATTGGATAATTCCTTACCACAAATATTAATTAAATCATTTCCAATTAATTAAAATAAAAATGAAAAATGTGGTTGTTATTTATTTCCCAAAAATCGGTAATTGTGGAAAATATATACACTCATTTTTTGATTTTTGTTTCACAATTCATGAACCCTAAAAAATCAAATACAAAAGAGAGAAAGAGAGAAAAAAGGAAAAATGAAGAAAAACCTTTAGAAATCAAGCATTTTAGTATGTTTTTTCTTACTTTTCCTTGAATGAAAGATGTTTCTAGCATAATAAGCTTTAATATGTGTAGCCTAGTTTGCTCTCTACTCTTTCATGGTTGTGATTTGATGATTGGGAACTTGGATTCAAGATGAAAGCATGTATATTAATTTAGTTTGCTTGAAATTGTTCTTTAAGCATACTTTTTGCCATTTTGATGGCTAGTTGCCATTATAGAGTCTTTTAGCCACTCATATTAGACCTAGAATTGTTCTTGAGGTATTTCATGTTGGTGAGGCTCAATTAGTGTTGTAAGAATTGAATTAAAGTCTAAAATTTGATTAATTTGGTGTTAATTTGGTTAATTTGTGAAATTATAAAATTAGGGTTTCCAACCTTCACCAAATATGGGGATTTTCATATATGTGATGATTTTTGATGTATATATGATATATATTAAATTTGAGAATTTTTGGATTTGATCTTGACATGTTTTGAACATAAATGACCAAATTGTAAATTCTTGAAAATTGAGGGACCATTCAGAAATTAGGGAAAATTTGTTTCTTTGAATTGCAAACTGTATTTTTATGTATTAGACATGAATAAATCATTTTGGAATTGATTTAGAATCAATTAGAATTGTATTTGATAGTTTTGGACTAAAATGATTAAAATACAAAGTTTTGAGACAAAATGGTAAATTCTGAAAAATCTGATTTTTGGGTAAAAATTTCAGTTTTTAAGTATTGAGTAATTGAAATAAATTAGTTTATTTTAATTACCCAAGAAAAATAATTGAAATCGGAAAATTTTGATTTTTCCGCGATTCGCTGCGTTTACCCGAATTATCACCCGAAACCCCAACAGAAACTGCTACCAATGTAGATAATCACTTATCTGGATTGAAAGCTTTTATTAGAGAATGAAATGGTATAATTGTAGCGGCAGCTAATAAAATGTCAAAATCTTATGGATACGTGCTCTATGCTGAAGCCGAGGCAGTAAGATGGGGCATACAACTAGCGAATAAGGTAGGGCTGGATTCGATTGTTGTGGAAAAAATTAAAATTTTTTATTCATTAGGAGGCGTGACATTATTGCATATTGTAAGTGTTTCTGACCTTAATTGATAACACAGGTGAACATTTCTTCTTAGTTGTTTAATTATTGTGAGGAGTAAGTGAGTTTACTTGACATATGCAATTTATTCTCTTCAATGTAACTAAGGACGCTGATGTATATACATGTACCAATAATTAATGGTTATTGGATGCTACTTAAATTCCTTTGTCAATCTGTTAAAAAAATAATTTTGAAGTTTTATTATTATTTTCATTGTTGTCTGCGTGGACACACTGCTTAATATTATTAATGAGTTGTTAGGTCATTAATTTTGGCAATTTTTAGTTTTGTTTTCGACAATTCTCAATTGGAGTATCAATAAAAAAAAATTTAATTGCTTAATATTGTTTGAAGAAGATTTTAATTTATATTATTATCAAACGGTTCATATTCAATCTCGAAATATTTTATACTCCCTGTAGCTATTAAAGCAAATGAAAGTGTCTTAGTCATATAATTTGCGTTGATATTTTGTCAATTTGTTTGATTATCAGTGTAAAGTTGATATGTAAGTTAACTGGTGATATAGTCACCGAAAATGAAGAACATATAGGGATGGACCTCCTTTCAATTACAGAAAGGTAGGATGAACTTCGAACTCAAAATCGAATGGAGAATTAAAAAAAGTATATTTTAAAAAGAAGATCCGATGTTTTTTTTCAAACTTATTATTACACTTATTTTGTTAATGTGTTCTTACAAAAGACTTGAACAATCAGTAAAAACATAACACAAAAATGAAAGTAGCAAGGAAATACGAATCAGGCTCAATCTCAGCCCTTGATATAAAGCTTCAAACCCTGATGAGTTAATTCAGACCCAACAACGAGCAGAGCAGACCCTGACGAGTAGAGCAGACCCTGATGAGGAGAGCAGACCCTGATGTGCAGAGGCTAAGGTATGATTCAGACGGCGATTCAGACCCTGAGCGAAGTGCGGCTGGCGATGTGCGTCTTGCGTCAGACCCTGAAGGCAGACCCAAGCGATGTGTGGCAGACCCTGAAATTAGAGTATGACGAGGAACCCGATACCTCTGAACTTAGCCCCTGACTCTGATGAAGGTGCGACGAGCCTCTGAAATCAGTGATAGAGTCCGAACTGAACCAATGCTTCACTATTCATAGGCTTGTTGATGATACAACAATCTCCTTAAAATAAATTTATCCCCTACCAAAAGTACAGAAGAACGTGAGACGTTTATTTTTCAGGATGCAAATGGCCTCGTAAAAAATAAAAAGCCACATGACAATTCCTAATTTATATTATTTTTCAAGGTTAAACTTCGAAAGCTTTGGATAATAAAAGGAAATAGAGCCACGCATTACAATTTATTCATCTTGAAACAAAGCATTTAAAAAAAAAAAAAACAAAAACAAACGAAGGCGAACATTCTCTAAGAATGGGATGTAAAGTTGAAATTGGAACAAGTTGTTGGGCGAAACAGGAGAGAAGAGCTGAACCCTAGCCTTGATCTGGCCAAATCAAACTGTAAAAGATTGTCTTCCAATTGATGCCCACCGATCACAATTGAAGTCCTTGTGTTTACTCCACCATCCACAAATCCAAGGCACATCACATCACTTTTAACATGTACCATTGAATTTGCACCAAAAATTCTCCAGATTACACTATTTCTCTGCAACACTAGATCAATCTGAGGCACTGCTGGTCCAACACGTGTGCTGCCAATGTGGGTTGAATTAAAACATGCCCCAAAAGGTGGAACTGCTTTAACTCTAGGGACATCAGCTAATTCTTTGATGAATGCTTTAGTAAAAGCTTTGTAGATTGATGATTCCATCACTGTGTAAGGATGGACGGTGCTGATCTTGGTTCCGCCGAAACCCTTTTTGTCAATGGACAGCAATGACGTGTTCAACGGGACAGCATTTCCGTTGATCTTAATGGATGTTACTCCAATGAAGTAATCAGAAGAAGATTCAGGAAAAAGAGAAATTGATGCAGTGGTGACAGGATTGAGGATTAGTGGAGTGTAAGTGAGTGACTTAGAAACATCAACACCAGGAAGCATAACATAAGGCCCGTCGCCAAAGAAAACGACGCCGTTAGCTTTGGTAGAAGGACTCAAGCAAATGGAAAATTTTCTAGGAAAGCTAAAAGCAGCAGAGAAAAGAGATGGAAGTGAGATTTTAGATCTTCCGAGGCCAGCCATACCAGTAACACCCTCAGCGAGATCGGACAAATCAAATGATGCACAAACAAATAGAAGCTTAGGCACTGAAACAACCTTACCAGGATTCTTGCCATAAGTGGATTGGATAGACACAACATCCATGGAGACAGGACCATTTGAGAAAATGCCTCTTATTGGGTTATCCGGTAAGAGGTTGCAGGATTGGTTGTTGCAGCCAGGAGAAAAACAATCCCAACAAATACGGGCATTAGCAAGAGAGCATGGAGCCGAGTGGCAAGGGGCGAATGTATAGGAAGATGATACATAAGCTGATTCTTTATCACAATTAACCCAAAGAGACCGTCCACCGAGATCAAGGGTCAATTTCACAGGCACTTGAGGGGTTCTTTGTTTGATTTGAGTGACATATTGGAGAGTTGATGAATCTTTGGTTACTGGAAGAACTAATGCTTTTGGTCTAAAAGATGTTTGGGCTATGGTGGGAGTGTTGATGAAAAAGATAAGGGAACAAACGAGTAGAAAATTGTAAGAGAGAGCCATTTAGTTAAGTGCTGTGGATTGTGTAGAATAGTGAGGATCCAAGTCTATTTATAGTTAGATATTTGATGTTTTTTATTGATAGTGGACTTTTTTTTTTTTTTTGGTCTACCTGTAATGTCTACTATTTAGCCGCCGTGAATATGTTTTAAATGAAAAATGACAGGTGATAGATTCAAATGACACATTAAACATAAAAGAAATAGAGAAAAAATTAAAAAAAAAAAAAAATTTGTCTGAAATATTTCTTTGGGTGTATTATTTGAGAATACATCTATCATTATTGATTTATATTATGTTTATGATGTATGGTGTTTCATAATTGATAATGGGAGGTGTTTGTTTATATATATATATATATATATATATATATATATATATATATATATATATATTATAACTTATTTATTTACTGTGTTGGGAGGGGTAAATTTTCCATATTCATTAAAAAAAACTACTTAGTTTTAGTTGTTAAGAAAAAAATTTATATATAAAAAAAAAAAAAAAACGAAACTACATAGTTTTATTATATTTTGTCACTCTATTTCATCGACATATTTTATAAATATCATTGCTCTTAAAATAATATGTGATCTATAATGTATTATTCCTTCTGTCCCTATTTGACACATTATTTACTTTTTCATACAAATTAATAAAATTTAATTAATATGGTTAAAGTAATAAATTTAATTAATTCTTTTATTAATATCCCATTCATTAAAATTACTCATTTTAACTTTCTTTTTAATAAATCAATATTTTAATATACCATTTGCAGAACATTAGCAAGACATCATGATAAATATACATATGCATGGGATATTTATTTATTTGTTTGTTGTTTTTTAGTCCGTTTCCTATTCTTTCTCCTTCATTGAACATTCATGTTTGAAGACAATCATATTTCGTTATTTTTTTTTTTGTTATAAGCCCAAAACGACGTCGTTTTGTAAGTTCCAAAACGACGTCGTTTTGGGCGTGAAAAACCTAACTTGTTTTAGGTTTTCATTTTCAACTTTTCATTCATCAATTGATTCAATTCAATCAAACTTCAGTTCAACCACCACTCTCTTCATCTTCGATTCGTCTTCGTCAAAGTTCAAAGTTCAAACACCACACCCACACCACTCTTCATATGTTCATCTCATCTTTGTCTTCGTCAACACCGCCACCAGCACAGCACTCTACGTCTTCGGTCTTCATCTTCATCTTTGTTTTCGTCAAACACCACCTCCACTAGCACTCAAGTTTCGTCCATCGCCGTTCGCCGATCAGATAAACCAAACTAGTACTGATTCATCGGCCACCGTGAATCAGTCTTCAACATCGCCACCAGCACTCATCGTCTTCGACTCAGGCAGCCATTCAAGGTTTAACTTCGTTTTCGTCACTGGTTTGTAATATTGCATGTATTATGTCTATATATCCATTTTGATTTTGATTTGATTGTGTTCTAAATTATTACTTTCCCTGAATTTATGTTTTCTGGATTTCCAATTTGAGTGGTTGTTGGACTTGCTGACTTGAATGGGTTTGCAGCTTATGATAGTTCTAAGAAAATGAGATTTGATTTTTGTAATTAGGCACCAAACTTGATTAATGAAGTAAAAAAAATCGATCAATTTCTCATTTTCTTGGCTAAATCTACCAAACATAGATAGCATTTGGTGATTCTGATGACCTAATAATGTAGTTCAGAATTAGATTTTGGCTTTTGCAACTTGGAGATGAATCAGATGACAACCCCCTAATAATGTAGTTCTGATGACCTGTATATGTGATATGTGAATCTTGAAGCTTTGAAGGTGGATGGTTTGCAAAGACTTTGCTCTTCTGCAGAACTGAGAATCAGAAAGATATTAATCTATTATAATGCCTGAATTTACGTAACTGTGCGTGGTAGTTTGCAGGTCATTCTGTTCTAGGATGCTTATGATACACCACATCACACTTTTCTGAAATCATTCAAAGTATAGTTAGCACAAACTGTGCGTGGTAGTTTGCAGGTCATTTATGTTAGCACAAACTATTATTAGGAATGAAGATATAGTTATGCTGTTTAACTGTTTTAGTCCATTCATTAATCAAACATCACTCTTATTTGTTTCTTTTCTTTGTTTTGTTGTTGCTCTTCATTGTAGATGAGTGGGTTTGGAAGCTCACCCAACAGTAGTGGGTCAGGGTCAGAATCAGAATCTTTTGATGTACAATTAACAGAATTAAGAAAACGGAAGGGAAAAGGAAAAGGAAAATTCCCATCAAACTCTGATAGATCGCCATTGTCAAAAAAACCTGATTCATCGCCATCAATCACATCAGTAGCCACTAAAGCAAGAGCTAGAAGATCTGAAGTGTGGAAAGTTTTCCGCATGAGTGAAGATAATCCGGATAGGGCTGTATGTATATATTGTCAGAAAACTTATGCTTGTAGTGCAAAGGATTGACCGGCGTAAACACACATGTATAACGCAAGCACACGTATCGTTCAAGTAGTATAAAAATATCGATCCCACGAGGACTTAATATCTAATCTATTAATTTTATGAGGTCAAATGATTACTAGTATCTAACAGGTTGTTTGATTGATTTGAAATGGTGACGATTCTAAATTTAAAAACAAGTAAATAACATTGTTCGAAAGTAGATTTTAAGAAAATTTAATATTAAAAACTATCTAAGGTTGTGATTTCTTCCAATATCATTTTAAAGATGAAGTGGTTATCTTAAAATTGGGTAATATATTGATTTATTAACCTCGAACACTAAATTATGTGTAAGCCTCTGTCGATGGTCAGACACAAATACTCAGTTTAACCCAATTGAACCATATGTCTATGTCAACCAAATTATCTGGATTCATTAAGTTTAAGTTCCAATTATGGCTACCCCCGCCTGACAGGTATATTCCTATCATGTAAGGAAATCTATTAAAGAGTTATCTATCCTCAAGGAAGATCGTGGGCTATTAAGTCTAAGGTCCTAAACCTAAAATCCATATGTCTAGTTCATTTTAGATTTACCAGTTCAATTTTATTAATGACCAGTTAATAAAAAGCATTATGATTAAGACTCAATAAATAAACCTTTATATTACCCAAACTATAATTTAACCCCTTATAAACCGGTGATATTGGATTTCATCACAACCCCAGATAACTGGCTTAGTTACGACACATATTTACAGGTAGTAAAAACTTAAATAAAATAAAAGACATAAAGTAAAATACTAAAAATTAAATACTGAAAAGTAAATGCTGAAAGTAAATTGCTGAAAAGTAAATAAAGTAAAATTACAATAAAAGAAAATGCTGAGGTAAAAGGTAAAACTTTTATTACTTCTATTTTAGATATCTCCCTTAATATAATATATTAACTTTGCATGATAATTACCAACCAGCCATATAGGCGGTATCCAGATTAAGTTAAATTAATAATTAATTACCAACCGACCAATATGGCGGTATCCTTGTTAAGTCCGGTTTTAACTAGTTTATATATTATAATTAAGGGAGATTAATCTAAATATTAGTAATAAAAGTTTTACCTTTTACCCCAGCAAAAGGGGAGTTACCTCCTCATTACTGAAAAGTAAAGACTGAAAATTAAATAAAGAAAAGTAATGTGCGTAAAAGTAAATTGCGGAAAGTAAAAACTGAAAAGTAAAGAAAAGAAAGTGCGAAAACGAAAATTAATTACTGAAAGCTATAAATAAACAAACAAGATACAATCTTCTTAGTATTCTTAAGGAATTCCTTAGAAGAAAGTATGAATTTTACAAATGAAATGGCTTGGTATTTATAGGCAAAATTTTGCCTCCATCAAATCATCCACCAAATCAATTATTAATTGCTCCACTAATTGCTAATTGCTCCACCAATCCATTATTAATTGCTCCACTAATCTCTTATCATGTTTGGTGATGATTTGATAATTTTTATTATTTATTTATTTATTTATTTTTTGCTTTGAAAATGATTGAAAGTGACTTTAATAATTACACACTACACACTTCTGGATGGTTCATCAATTTCGGGCATGAAATCTTCAGAATTCGAAATTATTTTGTCTTTCAAAGTTGTAGATCTTTGAGTCTTCTTTAATCTGGAACTTGAATCAGCTCAATCCGATATCTGAGTAAAACGTTATTCCCAAATACGACAGATGCGCAAAATTGGAATTTCCAAAACTGCACTTCGTCAAAACGCCCTTTCAAGTTTCCAATCTCCAAAATTAAAATATCAAGTCCAATAATTGCCCTTATTTGACCCATATTTCGTTCTAAATGATTTCATTAAGTCCCAATATTATTTTATTCTGCAAAATAAACTAAAACACATCAAAACCGTTCATCAAACCCGAGAAACTAAACAAAATATTAAGTAAAAGGGGCGGTAAATATTGATATATTTTCCGCTCATCAAGGATCGGTCCACAACCAATTTGAAAAGGCATATGGAGACTTGCAAATCGTACTTGGCTTATTGTGAAGAATAAGGTGTTTTGGTTGGGGTTGGTGAAGAGGGAGGCACAAGTGGAAATCTCACTGTGAGAGACGGTCATTTCAATCAAGCAGCGTGTCGGAAAGCAGCTGTGAAGATGATTATTGTTGACGAGCTACCATTTAGCTTTATAGAGAAAGAGGGTTTTCGACATTTCTGTAGTGTTGCCGTCCCTCGTTTTGATGTCCCATCTCGTAGAACTATAACTAGAGATATCCTACAGCTATATGCTGATGAAAAAGTTATGTTGAAGAGTCTTTTAGCTGTGGGTCATCAGAGAGTTAGTTTGACCACCGACATATGGACGTCAATTCAAAACATTAGTTACATGGTTATCACTGGACATTTCATAGACAGTGATTGGCAGTTGCATCGGCGAATCCTTAGCTTCTGTCCAATTAACAATCACAAAGGGGACACTATCGGAAGATTAATAGAGTCATGTTTACAGAACTGGGGTATTGAGAGAATTTTTACTATAACCGTGGATAATGCCAGTGCCAATACTGTTTCCATCCAACAGTTGGTGAGGAAAATGAGGACATGGAGGGGAGATGCATTGGTGCTTAATGGAGAGTATGTGCATATGCGGTGTTGTGCTCACATATAAACTTAGTTGTGTCTGATGGTCTGAAAGAATTGGATGACAGGATTATAGCAATTCGCAATGCTGTTAAGTATGAGATCTTCTCCATCAAGATTGGAATCATTTAAATCGACGGTAGCACGTGAGAGGATAGAAAGCAATGGAAGTGTCATCTTAGATGTTCCTACTAGGTGGAATTCCACCTACTTAATGTTGAATGCTGCATTAGACTTCCAGAAGGCCTTTGATCGAATGATTGATGATGATGGTCACTATGCTCTATATTTTAGAGATGATGAAAATGAGAGCAAAAGGATTGGGCCCCCTACAGATATAGATTGGGAGAAAGCTCAATACTTTGCTGATTTTTTGGAGATTTTTTATGATGCAACGAATATGTTCAGTGCCTCGTCTACCGTCACCTCTTGTTTCACCTACAATGAGATTTGCAAGATTCATAATAGCTTGAAAAACCTGGCCCGTAATGAACATCCTCTTTTGCATGAGATGGCCATATCTATGAAGATGAAATTTGATAAATATGGGAGACCACTGCCAAAATAAATAAATTGTTGATTGTCAGTACTATTCTCGATCCACGGCGTAAGATGACATTTGCCTCTGTTTGCTTTGGTATCCTTTTTGATAATGATACTGTTAAGATGGAGGAAATGAGAATGTCCACTAGAGATTTATTGAAAATTATACGATATGTATAATGAATGGTATGGCACAAATGGGTTGTTTGTTGATGGTGATGGATCAAGGGTTGGTGGTGTAACTAGTGTTGGTGGAAATGAGTCTAGTGGTGGAATGACACAAAATCAACCGTTTTTTAGACCGCGAGCACAAGATAGAATGCGTAAGCGCAATACAAGTGTGCAACCTGATGATCCGTTTCAGGTTTTTCAGACTAGTCATCTCATTCATCAAGAGGAAAGTACTGAGGTTGATATGTATTTGATGGAACCCTATGAGACTAGTCGTGACCCTAGCTTTAGTGTTTTGATGTGGTGGAAAACAAATAATGGCAAGTATCCAATTTTGGCTAGGATTGCTCGTGATATTTTTGCAATGCCAGTATCGACAGTGGCATCTGAATCGGCATTTAGTACGAGCGGTCGTGTTCTTGATAGTTTTCGAAGCTCATTAACTCATGTTATGGTAGATGCTCTAATTTGCACTCAAAATTGGATACGGAATAAGCTTACAATTGACAAAACAAATGAAGTGGAAGCCATGCTATTGGAGGCCGAGTACTACGAAAAGCTTGAGGAAGGTAAATTTTTATTATTATTTTGTTTTGTTAATTTTTATTGTGAATACTGAATACTATAAAATACAAACTTATAATAAGTTTTTTTTTTTTGTCTTTTCTTTGAAGAATATCGTAAATACAATCTGAATCACAATCACTGGGTCATGTTGCTGGCAGTGGCAGTGGAGTTTGAGTGAAATTTTGTAAGTCTCTCTATCTCTCTCAAGTTTCAACTAGTCATTTGCACTTGTTATTTTTTCACTGATTATGCTTGCTAGTTGCTTCTGGGTTGGCCTGTGTTTGGCTTTTCCTCATGTGTTTGCTTTAATCTGAACCAATCATATTTGATCATCCTGCAAATATATATCCTATTTATAGTCAATTGAAATTGCCATTGAAACTTTGATAAGGATTAGATTAAAGATTCATTCATTCATCTTCATTTCTGATTCTTGTTTTTATGGTACAAAAAATTATGTCAAAGTGCTCATTTAAATCTTATGTGGAGCAGGAACTAGGAATGTTCCCAAGTTTCTTGATTTATGCTGTTCTTGAATGGGTGTTAATAATTATTCTGATCATTGATGGGTTTCTTGCATTTGCTGCCAGAATTTGCCAATTTTTTGAGTTGAAAATCCCTCGCTTATTTTGTACAAGAATAGATCGTGTTATTTTTCATAGGGATCCTAATTTTTAGTACAAAATCTGTATATGTGAGACTCACAAGAAGGATGTGTCTTCCCTTGCATTGTGTCATGTCCATAAGAAACTTTCTGATATAAGGAAGATGTGTGAGCTCATACTTGTTGAAAATGATTTATGCTGTTCTTGAATGTTCACTTGTATGTTGCATCAGGTGAAGTATATGGAGGGGATGATACATTGGCACCACTGAAAGTTCTCTTTCCAAATATGCATTCGAAAGAGACTTTAGCCAGCAAGTATGAGTTGGAACCGTTTTCATCATTTTCCTCTCGCATGGCTGCCCTGGACTTCATTGTTTGTGATGAAAGTGATGTTTTTGTCACCAATTACCCGAACTGATGTGGTAGTAGTAGTTAGTTTGATATGTGTAATTGTGTTTAATGTTTATTGTTGATTCAAATTCGGATCCCACTATCAAATTCGGATCCCTTATCAAATTCGGATCCCTTATCAAATTCGGATCTCGTATCAAATTCGGATCCCTTATCAAATTCGGATTTGTCCGACAGATTTGAACCTTAACGGATTTATTTCATTCATGTTTATCGGATCGGATCGGATTCGGATTCGGTCCGATCCGATCCGAATCCGATAGTGCCCAGGCCTAATAATACCTTGAGAAACTTCTTCTTTTGGCTCATTTTCCCCTATGGCTCTATGGTGGTATTCATGTTGCATGGTGAAGTGGATCCTGCATGGCTCTGTCAATATCAGCTTTTGGATTCCAGGCATTCCTCCTTGCGAGCAGTTATTGTTAGAGAGTATGCCCTAAAACCAGTTATGAATGTAAAAGTTTAAGGCATATTGTTTGTAATATTGTACGAAGTCACGTATGCTTTAAGATAAGATCTGATAGCTTTGATAATAAAAGAGATGTTTCAAGTAAACTCAAAATTGTGGATATAAGTCTTTGGCCAAAGCAGTCGATATCTTAGAGATATCAAAGCTACAAGATAAAGTTTAAAGATATGTCGAGTATAAGGATTTGACCTTACCATGATCCAGACTCGATAAGAAACATATATCGGAAGGAATGAGATGACATGTTCGAAGTGTATTCTAAAGGTTCATATGTTTTCCCATTTCATTCATCGACTAGGGGCCAATGTTTGCTGCTAGGCGATTACCCATGGTCTGTGGAATATCATAGAGATGAAATATTAAAGAGTTAATATTATTCCACTGCTACTCGATATATGAACCTAGGACGGTCGCACAATATAATTCTCGTCTATGTTACAAATTCGATGATATTTATTAAAAGTTAATAAATGATTATTTGGGCATTTTCTAATTGAATTAGGATATTCGGGATATTTCGAAAATATTAATTTGATTAATAAAATTCAAAATATAAAATAAAATTTAATTGTTTAATTAAATTTATGATATTTATATTAAATAAATTAAATGTAATTTAAATTAATTATTAATTAAAATAATAAGTTAAATTAATTAATTAATAGTTAATTAATTAATATGCCAAAATAATATTTAATCTATTGGACTTTAATTTAGCGGGCTAGCACCCAAATTAATTAGAGTCTTATTTAAGATTAAATAGGGAAGTCTTTATGTAATTAGGAGATCTAATTTGATTAAGTATCCTAATTTTATTTTGGAAAGAATTTTTAAGAAACCAAATTTGATTTGGAGAGATATTTGATTGACATTATTGTATTGGGATACAATTAAAACTTCTTGTTAAAGGTCTTGACTTTTTTGAAAAGCAAAAAGAATTATACAAGAAGTACTTCTTGTAGAAGGACTTGTGGTTGAAGGGAACAACATTTTTACGTTGCTTTTTCAACACACACACACACATATATATATATATATATAGCTCGTACCTACGGCACGGTGTTACAGAATTAAATGATTTTATTTTTTAATTAAATGATGTTCGTGCCTACGGCACGGTGTTACAGTATTTGGTCGTGCCTACGGCAAGGTGTTACAGAATTAAATGATTTTATTTTTTAATTAAATGATTTTATTTTAACTTTCAATTTTTTAATTTGAAAATTTTTGACCATTTCCATCAATCAATTCATTATCTTTCCTCCAATTACCAATGAAATGATCTGGGCCGTCAATTAAGCCATATAAAGAGAGCCGTTGGATACACTCGCTTTCCTTCAACACCATTCTCCTTTATTATATAGATATATTACGCAAAAACTGAAGATATATAATATATATGCCATTCACGTTGGTTATATATATGGGCAAAGTCAGTAGCTTGAGTATATGTTAATGTTGCATATTTATATATATATATGCGCATATATTCATGTTTGATGGAAAATCAGTTTTGTTTTTAAATAAAAGCAATATATATGAAATATATACAATTTGATTGAGCGTGCATGTGTATATGATATATATGCAATTCGAAGATTTAATCTCTTTAATTGGAATAGTTCCAATTCATTTCTAAAGACTTCAAACATCCTAGAAAAGAAAAAAGGTTTCTTTTGTTCTCAATAGTGGGAACGATTTGTTCGTAGATGATAGCTAGTGTGCCAACTAGAGGTGCAACGCTTGGTGCACTATTACAAAGGAAAAATCAAGGAGGATATTCAAAAGGCTCGAGAAAGATAATAAGCACATCGATGTATGTTTTATTATTAGTAAATTTTATTTATGTTGATAAATAAAATATTTATTGCACGCATGTTAAATTAATATAGATTATTTAAATAGTATATTGTTTACATCAACAACAACATAACTACGATGCTTCCGCGCTAACCCTAAAATCTTACAGTGGTATCAGAGCTTTGAGGGTATGTCGTTTTGATGAAAACAAATTAAAACATGTATATGAGATCCTAATGAGAGCTGTTCGGTTAGGCTATTATTTTATATTGATAAAATCATTATTTTTGGCTGAAATGTTTTGTGGAGATACTGGACATATGGACTAACAACTCTGTAAAATTTCAACTCAATCGGAATTCGGAAAGGTCGTCTGCTACGTAAAATAATCTGTTGGACAGAACCTGAAAATTGAGGATGGCAGACTCCGCATGACCAATTTGTAAAATTCTGAAAGTTTTAGGGATTTATTGTAAATACCCAAAACGATCAGAGGAATATTGTAATTTCTGAAATTACAAATATTTTACAAAATTTACAGAATTAAAATTTGAGTATGATTAGAATTCTATTTTCATTAAAATCATTTTTGGAAAGAATTCTAATAGAAATTGACTTGTTGCTAGTTTTGAACTATATAACTTCTTAGGAAGTTAAACCCATATAAAATTTTAATTGGATTAAAATTAAATCACCACAAGAATCATAATACAACTTTGATTATATCTCTTAATTATTTAATATGATTAAAACATTAATTGATAATCAAAGTATAATCTTTTAAAAGTTTCAAGATTAGTATATAGGATTATTCAAGCCAAGAAAGCCTAAAACCTTCTCGAACAAAGAGGTATTAAAGAGAACTCTGTCACCAAGGCGATAAGAGCCTAAGAAGGTAGGGACTTAAGTGGTCACACCGGACCCCCCTCATCTTCTGGGAGTTTTTCTCTAGTTACCGAATTGTGAATGATTATCTTAAACCAAATGAAACAGTTTTATTAAAGTGTTAATAAGAGACTAGGATCCCTCTCGTCTAGAGCCAAACATAAAGGTTATGTTGTAAATGTGCTTGTGCAAGATGAAAGTATAAGATACAAAGACATCAAGATGCATGAAAAGAAAAGACCTAAATCATATAAGATATGAATAATTATTTAATCCCCAAGAATGAATATTAAGCATTTACGTCAAAACCCATTAGGTGAGACATTGTTCGCTAGAGGTGGAAATGTCGAACCTTGTATATAGATACAAACAAAAGGAGTTTGGACTCATTGCAAATGAAATGCCAAAACCCATTAGGTGAGGCATGACATTAACAATGAGAACTCGACGTCCCACTAGAAATATATCCAACAATATTTCCGTTTTCCGCATAGGGGAGTGTGGAATTCGACTAAAATTAGTGGGAGCAACATTATTTAAAAGACCTAAATTTTTGTTTAATTACTTATTACAAATTAGTAACAAACTCGTGTTTTCAACAGAGTACGTGATACAAAATGAATCCAATAAAATCAATATGTGACAAAGATAAACTCAATGGCCCCAATTTTCAAAATGAGTGCTTCTATTGCAAGAAGAAATGACATTGGAAGAGGAATTGTCCTCAGTACCTTGCGAGCTTGAAAAAGCAAAAGGAAAGTACATCATCGTTCTTTGTTATTGAAATGGATATTGGAATAAGTTCCATATCTCATTCATGGATTTTAGATTCTGCTGCGACATCACATATTTGTATGTCTCCGCAGATTCTAAAGAGTAAGAGGTTACTTAAAGAAAGAGAAGTGGTCCTGAAAGTTAGGAATGGAGAACTTATCTCTATAACCAACGTAGAGGCGTGTCAACTTCCTATGCCATCAAGACATTTAATTTTATTAGATAAAGTCTTACATTTTCCTAGTGCAATAAGGAACATTGTTTCCATGCCAATATTGACAAAATGTAATTATGAATTTCATTTTATCAATGAGAAATGCAATATTTATTATCTGAATAAATTTGTTGGTGTTGCACTAAAAGAAAATGGATTATATGTCTTGCAAATGAATGAGAACCATAACAAAGAATTAAATACAATAACAACAAAAAGACCAAGAGATAATCCTAATTCAAGATTCCATTGGCACTTAAGATTAGGTCATATTGGAGAGAAAAGAATTTCACAATTGGAGAAGGAAGGCTTACTTCCTTCATTAGGTTTAGAACCTTATCCAACTTGTGAATCATGTCTCAAAGGAAAAATGATCAAATCACCTTTTGTAGGACAAAACGAAAGAGCCAAAGAAACCTTGGGAATCATGCATACTGATGTATGCGGCCCACTTAGTATAGTGGCCAATGGTGGTTTTCAAAACATCGTTACTTTCATTGACGATTGTTCAAGATTTGGGTATTTCTACCTAATGAAACATAAGTAAGAAACTTTTGAAAAGTTCAAAGAGTATAAGAATGAAGTAGAAAACCAATTAGGAAAAAGTATTAAAAATATACGATCTGATCGTGGAGGAGAATACTTAAGTACTGAATTTCAAGATTATCTCAAAGAACATGGAATAGTGTCACAGGTAACACCTCATTACACACCTTAGCATAATTGTGTCTCTAGGGGTGAGCAACGGTTCCGGGTCTACCCGAAATCGGTTGGAACCGGACTGGTTTTTCGGGTTTTGAACCGGAACCGGTTGTAATTGGGTAGGTTCCGGTTCCAAAAATGAAGGAACCGATTTTATCCGGGTAGGTTCCGGTTCCAAAATGATCGGAACCGGAACCGGACTATGGAACCGGTTTGCTGAAGCAAGTGAAAGAGCAGATAATAACTATTTTTTTTTTTTGGAAAAAACAAGTAATGAAACTGCAGAGAATTGATAGAGAGTGCTGCTTATTTGATGAACCAGAAAGTAGAGTCCTAAAGCTGAATACATCTAAGACGAATGACAGTTCAAAAAATAAAATAAGGATACAATAAGAATTGACAAATTGATAAATGAATTCCACACCAAAGCAATATTTTGATACTGCCTTAGAAACCCATGAAAAGGTACAGATATAATTGAATATACCACTCATTTAGCTAAGGCAAGCATATATAATAAACAGAGAGTCAAGAAGCTAATTTTTTTTTTTTCTAAAAATCATATTTAACAAATGTAAATATAAAGAATTCTCAATATTTGATTACTAAAATAAAACCAAAATCACTTTGAAAAATGAAAAGTAACGTGTGAAGATGAGAAAGAGCTAACTCCACATACCATTTTGAACTGATAAGCTAACAACCTAATTATCTGATACAAAATACAAAAAGCTGAAAAACAGAATTAACCAGAAAGCCAAAACCAAATATGATCAAAAAGCTTTAGCTTACCAGTAAAGAAATGTGACTTTTTGAAACAACAATGATAAAGAAATTTGCTCACTTCCTCTTTATTCCTTTTTTTAATCACAAAAATGCAATATCAATTAAAAAACTTCATTTTTTCGTTCTTGAGTTTCCGCACTCTGATTTGGTCCCCGTTTTTTCCTACGAACTCGTATTGGAATGTAGTTTTCATTAAAATATTTTAAAATAGGGTAATTCGGAACCGGACCGGAACCAGATTGGAACCGAATAATAGGGTACCCTGTTTAATTGGGTAGGTTCCGGTTCCACTTAGTGCGGAACCGAATTTTTCCAAGTAGGTTCTGGTTCCATGCGGAACCGGAACCGAAACCGGTTTTGCTCACCCCTAGGTGTCTCTGAAAGGAGAAATCATACCATATTGGATATGGTACGTTCCATGATGAGTTTTGTTGATATACCATCGTCCTTTTGGGGATATGCTCTCCAAACAGCCTTGCATGTTCTAAATAGAGTTCCGACCAAATCCGCTCCTAAAACTCCATATGAGATATGGTATGGGAAACGTCCTAATTTAGGATATTTGAAGATTTGGGGTAGTCCAGCTTATGTAAGGAAAGTCTTTACAGAAAAGCTAGACTTAAGATATGAAAAAGCTCAATTCATAGGATATCCCAAAGATTCTATGGGATATTACTTCTATATTCCCTCTGATCACAAGATAATGGTTAGTAGGAATGCTACCTTCCTTGAGGACCGTTTGGTTCAAGAGGGAAGTACTGGGAAAGAAGTGGACCGAGATAAGGAAGTCTCTCAAGAAGAGAATTCTGGAAAACGAATTGACTCAACTCAGAAGGAACCAGAACAAGTAGAACAATAAGCATCTCAAGAAACACAATCACTTCATAGATCAATTAGGGAATCTCGCATGCCATTGAGATATACCCTAGTCAATCAACAAGATTTTGAATCTTTTATGATTGGTGAAGCGGTTCATGTTGATGACCCAAGAAACTACGAAGAAGCAATGTCAGACATTGACTATTCTAGATGGCTTGAAGCTATGAATTCTGAAATGGAATCCATGTATTCCAATCAAGTATGGACATTTATTGATCCTCCTGAAGGAATTGGTCATATTGGGTGTAAATGGGTCTTCAAGAGAAAGATTGGAAATGATGGAAAAGTAGAGACTTATAAAGCTAGACTAGTGGCAAAATGATATACTCAGAAACAAGGAGTTGATTATGAGGAGACCTTTTCGCCAGTAACTATGCTAAAATCCATTAGAATTCTCTTAGCTATAGCAGCTTACTTTGACTATGAGATTTGGCAAATGGATGTAAAAACAGCTTTTCTAAATGGATTTCTTGAGGAAGAAATTTATATGAAACAACCAGAAGGTTTTACATCTAAATGTGATAGTCATAAAGTATGTAAGTTGCAAAGATCTATATATGGTCTTAAGCAAGCATCTAGGAGTTGGAATCTACGATTTGATGATGCGATCAAAACGTTTGGTTTCATCAAAAGTGTGGATGAGCCCTGTGTTTACAAAAAGGTCAGTGGGAGCGCCATAACGTTCTTAATATTATATGTGGATGACATATTACTATTAGGAAATGATGTCGCTATGATGACTACAGTCAAAGTATGGTTATCCAAAAAATTCTCAATGAAAGACGTGGGAGAAACAACCTACATTCTTGGCATAAGAATCTATAAAGATAGATCAAGAAAAATGATTGGTTTATCCCAAAGTCTGTACATAGAAAAAGTGCTCAAGAGATTCAATATGTTGGACTCTAAGAGAGGTTTGTTGCCTTGTAGGCATGAAATTCATCTATCTAGATCGATGAGTCTCAATACACCTCAAGAAAGAGCACGCATGAGTCAAGTACCATATGCTTCTGCCATAGGTAGTCTCATGTATGCCATGCTATGTACAAGATCGGATATCGCATTTGCTGTTAGTATAACAAGTAGATTCCAGTCCGATCCAGGAGAAAATCATTGGATAGCAGTCAAGGAAATCCTCAAGTACTTAAGAAGAACTAAGGATATGATATTGACTTATGGATCACCTGAACTGAAAGTGGAAGGGTTTACGGACTCGGACTTTCAGACAGATACTGATGATTATAAGTCAACCTCTAGATTCGTGTTCTTATGTAATGGAGGAGCAGTTAGTTGGAAGAACGCCAAGGAATCCACTATTGCAGACTCCACTACTGAGGCACAATACATAGCAGCTTCAGAAGCAGCGAAAGAAGCAGTTTGGATAAAAAAAAGTTCGTTACAGAACTATGTGTGGTTCCAACCATTGAAGGAGTGTTCCCTTTGAATTGCGACAACAATGAGGCTATATCACAGGCCAAGGAACCAAGGTCGCACCAGAAATCCAAACACATTCAAAGAAAGTATCACATACTAAGAGAATATGTTGGAGATGGGCAGATAGCCATTCTGAAAACACATTCAGCTGATAATGTGGCTGATGCACTCACAAAGCCAATGAGCCAAGAACAAATGGAGCGTCATCTTGAGAAGATGGGCATTGGGTATCATAACAACTGGCTTTAGTGCAAGTGGGAGTTTGTTAGAGAGTATGCCCTAAAACCAGTTATGGATGTAATGGTTTAAGGCATATTGTTTGTAATATAGTTTATTATTTATTAATAAAATGCATTTGTTAACTACACATTATTACATCCATATTTTATGTTATCTCCTGAGACATTATGTCAGATGAATATCGTTAATCCAAAAGACGTTTGCGATTATGAGAGTCAACGATACTTATATATGTCTCAAATTAAGTTCTTGGTAAAATGTGATTGTTATACAAGACAATAATATATCACTTGACCAATATTGTTGTGTGTCACCTAGATTGACATATGATATTAATAGAATGGATGATGAGTCTCATATCATAAGGACACAGACAATAGATGTTTCATTAGTAGAATGAAATATCGAACACGACCAGAGAATCATAAGATCACATGGTAATATTATCTAAGGTCATTGATCTGCGTAATAATACATTAGTGTCATCATATCCTCTGACCTGAGATCATATGATGACTTGTGCGATAATACTCTTGGTTCACTAGTATATCCTCATTCGACTATCCATGTCCTTTGAATAAATGCTAGATGGCCTTGAGCGATTGACGTACGAAGTCACTATGCTTTAAGATGGGATCCAATAGCTTTGATAATAAAAGAGATGTTTCAAGTAGACTCAAAATTGTGGATATAAGTCTTTGGCCAAAGCAGTCGATATCTTAGAGATATCAAAGCCACAAGATAAAGTTTAAATATATGTCGAGTATAAGACCTTACCATGATCTAGACTCGATAAGAAACATAAAAATCGGAAGGAATGAGATGACATGTTTGAAGTGTATTCTAACAGGTTCATATGTTTTCTCACTTCATTCATCGACTATGGGTCATGGCTTGCTGCTAGGCGATTACCCATGGTCTGTGGAATATCATAGAGATGAAATATTAAAGAGTTAATATTATTTCACTGCTACTCGATAATGAACCTAGGACGGTCGCACAATATAGTTCTCGTCTATGTTACAAATTCGAAGATATTTATTAAAAGTTAATAAATGATTATTTTGGCATTTCCTAATTGGATTAGGATATTCGGGATATTTCGAAAATATTAATTTGATTAATAAAATTCAAAATATAAAATAAAATTTAATTATTTAATTAAATATTTGATATTTATATTAAATAAATTAAATGTAATTTAAATTAATTGTTAATTAAAATTAAATAAGTTAAATTAATTAATTAATTGTTAATTAAAATTAAATAAGTTAAATTAATTAATTAATTGTTAATTAAAATTAAATAAGTTAAATTAATTAATTAATTGTTAATTAATTAATATGCCAAAATAATATTAATCTATTGGACTTTAATTTAGCGGGCTAGCACCCAAATTAATTAGAGTCTTATTTAAGATTAAATAGGGAAGTCTTTATGTAATTAAGATTCCTAATTTGATTAAGTATCCTATTTTATTTTGGAAAGAATTTTTAAGAAACCAAATTTGATTGGAGATATATTTTATTGACATTATTGTATTGGGATACAATTAAAACTTCTTGTTAAAGGTCTTGACTTTTTTGAAAAGCAAAAAGAAAAATTATACAAGAAGTACTTCTTGTAGAAGGACTTGTGGTTGAAGGGAACAACATTTTTATGTTGCTTTTTCAACAGTATTTGTCCCGTGCCTACGGTACGGTGTTACAGTATTTGCTCGTACCTACGGCACGGTGTTACAGAATTAAATGATTTTATTTTTTAATTAAATGATGCCCGTGCCTACGGCACGGTGTTACAGTATTTGGCCGTGCCTACGGTACGGTGTTACAGTATTTGGCCGTGCCTACGGCACGGTGTTACAGAATTAAATGATTTTATTTTAACTTTCTATTTTTTAATTTGAAATTTTTTGACCATTTCCATCAATCAATTCACTATCTTTCCTCCAATTACCAATAAAATGATCTGGGCCGTCAATTAAGCCACATAAAGAGAGCCGTTGGATACACTCTCTTTCCTCCAACACAATTCTCCTTTATTATATAGATATATATACGCAAAAACTGAAGAACATATAATATATATGCCATTCACGTTGGTTATATATATGGGCAAAGTCAGTAGCTTGAGTATATGTTAATGTTGCATATTTATATATATATGCGCATATATTCATGTTTGATGGAAAATCAGTTTTGTTTTTAAATAAAAGCAATATATATGAAATATATACAATTTGAGTGAGCGTGCATGTGTATATGATATATATGCAATTCGAAGATTTAATCTCTTTAATTGGAATAGTTCCAATTTATTCCTAAAGACTTCAAACATCCTAGAAAAGAAAAAATGTTTCTTTTGTTCTCAATAGTGGGAACGATTTGTTCGTAGATGATAGCTAGTGTGCCAACTAGAAGTGCAACGCTTGGTGCACTATTACAAAGGAAAAATCAAGGAGGATATTCAAAAGGCTCGAGAAAGATAATAAGCACATCGATGTATGTTTTATTATTAGTAAATTTTATTTATGTTGATAAATAAAATATTTATTGCATGCATGTTAAATTAATATAGATTAATTTAAATAGTATATTGTTTACATCAACAACAACATAACTACGATCCTTAAAGTGGTTTTGGAAGAAAATTTTAAATTCCAGTCACATGGATGCTTCCGCGCTAACCCCAAAATCTTACAGTTATGGATTCACATCAATGATTGCGTGATGATGATTTTTCACCTCTTTAATTATCCTAATTGGTGGTTGTAGACGTTGGTTTTCGCCCGAGGTCCACAATTGAGATTTTGTATAGGGGCACTGGCGATCCTGCAAAACAAAGATTGTAGAGTGAGCGGGAGTACTACCCACCGGTGTGGTGGGTGCCGGGGGCACTCCGACGCCCAAGTCAGTAGTGGAAGTGAGCTATTAATATTGTAGAAGAATGAGTAAGATCAGAGATTACCTCCTATGAGTTACCGTGAGGGCTGCAGGTCGGAGGTCTACTGAGAGAATATTACTTCAGCTATGAGTAAAAGAGGATCTCCCCCCCCCCCCACTTCCTTGGAGAGCTAGAAGTTCCTTTTATAAGTTAGGTGAGACTCTTGAATACCTTTAACTGACATATGTTTGGTGTGTTGGTAACGGTCGCATCATAAAGGAGAATTATGAACAGTCATTAAGATTGAAAACGGTTGAGTTACAAATGATGTTTATGTATCCGAGTGTTACATGAGTTATCGTATGGTGGGTCCTTGGATCTGTACTGGTATGGGCCTGCGAGTCCTTGGGCCGATATATACTAAATCCGGGCTTCCTATGAGAGTGAATCTGCGATGGCAGCTTGGGCCTGAAGTAAAGGTCGAAATTGCCCCTGGGTCAAATTTGGCCCAAACAGTGGTTAATTTACCGATTAAGATTTTAACGAGATTGGTGTCATTTAAACGCTTTTTAGGTTAGATATCTTTTCTCTAGCTTTGGTTTGTATTTCACTCTATATTTTTATTTTTAATATATTTTCTCTCAATATTGAGTTGTTTTCTTACAAGATTTTAGATATCAATTAAATTGAGAGAGATATAAAATTTTATTCGGGATTCCTCCTTGTTAAGGTCATTACATTTAAAAAAATATAACCCTATCAACAATAATGAAATACTCTCTAGTGTTAGACTATAGATCCTTTAATTTAAAAGTTTGATTTGGCTATTTCTCATGCGTGACATTTTTTATATAGTAAATTTACAAAATAAATCATTTATTTATAATAATTTACATTTTTAGGGAGATAAACGTTATTATACGTTAGGGCAAACTGTCCCTGAAATTAACCATTTTATTTATTTTAACCTTTCACATAAATCCATTTCTTCAAGCCCCCTCTCTCTACTGATCTTTGTTCTAGGATGTTATGTTTTACATAATTGAAATACGTATTTTATATTTCTAAGTGATGTATTGCTAATTAATAATTTGTTGATTTTCTTAATTATAAATGTAATAAAAAGTAGAGACAACTAAATTAATTCGTTTTCCCTTCCTATATATAGAATCCAAATTTGAATAGTTATTGAAAAAATATATTTTTAAAAACCACATCATCAAACTCATAGTGACAATATCTTTTGTGTTTGTGTATATAAAAATTTAGTCATTTATTTAAGTCAATTCAATGATAAATATTCAAAGTCAAAATAATACTTAATTATGTCAATACAATTATACATCCACCAATAGATTGAAAAATATCAATTACCTAAATTTAAATATTTAGATTTAGGATTATTATCATTTCACTATTTTTTGAGAAATAACAAATGAGTACAAATATTGAGATGTAATATTTTAATACTATATATTTATAAACTTTACATCTTTCTACAAAACCTTATATTTTACTACTATAATTTTATTTTTTAAAAATTACATTTTATTACTATATCTTTAAAAAAAAAATACATTTTACTACAATAGTAAAATATTTTAACTCAATTCTTCTTTTATCATTTGTTATTTCCTAATACTTATTTTAATAAAATGTAACATTTTATAATAAAATGAAAATTTTATAAAGATATAATAATAAAATGTTACATTCAGGGATGAATATGCCTCGAGCTAGACCAGGCTATATCATAGGGCGCACCGATTTTTTTTCTTTTTAATTAATTTTTTTCCTTTTTTTAACTACTAACTTTATTCATTTTTAATTTTTTTTTCTATATTTTATAATTTATACCATTAATTATTGTGTTTTTGTTAATTAAATTTTATATAGTAAAAAATATAAAATATGTACCGTACTATAATTATGGAAATTTTAAGATCAATAAAGAAAAAAACACCTTAGGTTAAATTTAAGTCTTTGACATGAAAACATATTTAAAATTATTTGGGTTCAAATGAGACAAGTACTACGTATAATAATGATGTTTTAAGTTATTCTAAGACTCAAGTTAAGACTGTGTGAAGTTGAATAATGTGTTTGGGAACTGAGAAAGTTTTATGAGTAAGAAAACATTGAGTTAAAGAAAATTCTTAATGATTGAGCTTAAAAGAGAAGAAGTTACAAACGAAAGAACATGTCTTTTTATACTTGCCAGTAATTAATCTATTAATTAACAAACTAATTCTAAGAATTCTAAGATTCTATTGGTTAATAAAACGACATAACAAACATAACTAACCAACCTTCTAAGGCTAGAATCCTCTGTTTAGCGTAGCACACTAATTCTGTAGCCACTCACTAATCAATATCATATAGCATTAGCAGCATTTTTCCTTTATATCCCCCTAAAACTCATGATCTAGGAAGGACATTGAGTTTGCTGTGAAGGTAAACAAAGTGGTCAGAACCAAGAGATTTTGTTAATATATCAGCAAATCAGACAGCACTAGGAATATGTTCTTGCGAGCCACGAATGAATGAAGTGTTGATCAAACTCCAAAAGCTACCACCCGACCCTTACAATCTCTAATCACAACCCCCATATTGCCGGCCAGCTCTGCAATAAAACTTCATTAACTTTGACTAAATATATGTAGTACACCAACCAATACTCCATTATAACAATTTTTGAGAGTATAAATATATTTCAAGTTGATCGTAGATCTCGAGATGATAAGATCACTGAAGGACTGAACGTTGATTTTGTCTGTACGTGAGTAGGCGACACAAGTGTATGTGCTATTATTATTTATAGAACATGTGTTGATTATAGAAATATATTCCATCACTAAAATTAGAATTTGATTTTGTCTATACTGTTTTTGTACAAGACTACTGTTTTTTTTTGTAAAACTTGCCACCAAGATCTAGGGTTAGTTTTGATTAATTGAGAAAGGTATGGGGGAGTTGATGGGTCTTTTGTTACAGGAAGAACTAATGAATTTGGTTTAGGGCTACTGATCAAGGGGAGATGGTAAGTATAATAGTGCAAAAGAGAAGGATCATATATATATATGGTACGAGGTGGCCATGGCCATTTAGTTGATCTATTGGGTACTGCCGTTGAAATATTATTGTTTTGCTGTCTATTGAATTCACTCATCATATTAGAATCCTTGTTATTTGTAGAAGGAAACTAAATATGGCAAATGACCAGGTTTCGAAAAAGTTCGTTTCCAATTCAATGGTTGTTTATATTGATGTTTTCAATATTTTAGAAAAATCAGTTTTTAAAATTTTGAATTTATGGTATATTATTAACTCCAAACTTAAATAAACAAATTTAAAATTATGAAGAGTTTTTCAAAACCCGGCTTATTTTCCAAACCCTACTAAAAAAGACTAAAAGTTTACAATGCATCACTTGAATAATTCTAAATTAAAATTTATTTTATTCAAATATTTGACTAAATTTACCATAAAATTAAAAATAATGAAAATATTAACATAGATATAAAAAAAAAATACAATTATACGCCCGCATCTAAACCTCAACATAACAAACATTAATCACATACAGTGGCGGAGGCATTCAACTTGTTAATAACTTATTATTAAAGTTATATATTAACAAGTTGTATTAATTCGATTCTATACCTTATCACATGCTGTCTCTGGTTTGTAGCCTGCGCTTTCTAGAACAAGTGGCTCACAGCACACTGATGAACTACAATTTCTTAGAAGCTGCAAAAACATTTCAAAGCTTTTTTTATTACTAATCTTTTTAAATGCTACAAAGAAGAAAAGCACTTGAATGTAGTTCAATTATATTGCATTCTAATTCTGTGACTAGCCTATAAAACCAGGGGAAAATCTCATGATATTTTAAAATTGAGGGAAATTCTCCTGAGATGTTTTATTTATAAATATTTTTATAATTATTGTAAAACATGATTGCAAGAGGGAAAATTTTGTTTAGTTTTCAAACATAAATAACACAAACGTTTTGCCCATTTTCCCAAACAACAAGCAACAAGCCGGGAATTAATTTATTTGTCATTTATTTACATACTTAGAGCTATACGTTGATAGAGAATAATGATAAGAGTAACCCGCCACCCTCAGCTCTCACACCATAAATATTTTGTTGAATTGAATTGACAAGACAAGACTATATGTACTAATGTCATGTGCGGGTGGAATAATATATTCGGAAGTAGGATGAAGTTTTTTCGGTTAGCAATTTTGATATTTCATCACTTGTAAAAACAGTTCGACAAATTTAGTGAGAGAGGGAAAATTGATCATTTTTGAGCTTGTGGTCCTAGGTTGGAGCCACTTTCCGTCGAACCACGTTAACATTTTGATTTCTCTGTGATTTTCTGTTTGCTTGCAAAGTTTATTTTGGTTTCCAACTAACCAAACAAATTCATTGCTGAAAGAAATTTATTCGAGTGGTTAATTTCCTACATTATCTTTGGAACGAAAAACAACCATCAATTTCGGGATAAATCTTCAATTACTCGAAAAATAGCTTCCAAAGAAGAAGCCATACCAAATTCGAGTATTAATTAAATATATATTTATAAACATATTATATTTCTGTCTATTTTTCTTTCTTTTTGATTTTGTATCTATTTAATAATTTCTTCAAATAGAATCCACACCTATCTCACAAGCAAAGGAAAGATTTGAACGCCATATTTTTAAATAAATTTTAATGAAAAATGGTGTTCAAAGTTAATTTTTTTTGTGTTAGAATATTTTAATGAGTTTATAGAGTCATTAAAGATAAATGGATAATAATATAAAGAATTGAAGTGATGATTTTTTTGGTATTTTAAATAGTATATTGAGCGAAAATTAATTTTAAAATTTCAATAAATGAGTGTTTAGAGTAGAGATGGCAGAAAGCCTGGGTCCGGATCGGGCCGAGCCCTAAATTTAGAAGTCTGGTTCGGGTTCAGGCCCTAGTCAAGCTTAGCATATTAAGCCTGGATCCGGCATGGCCCGAGCTTAAACCAAAATAAAAAAAAAAAAAAAAATCATTTGTTTATAGCATTTGCATTTGTTTGTAGTATTTGGATTGTTAATTTATCGATGAAACTTTTGATGTCTTTGTGAAATATTTTTGAATATAGTGTTAATGTATTTTGTATTTATATATTTTTAACTTTTTTCAATTTTTTTTTTTTAAAAAATAGGTCGGATAAAGCCTGTGCCCGGCTCGACAAACGCTCGGGCCGAACTTTTCCCGATTTCGGGCTAATATTTTCCTTGTCGGACTCAGGCCGGGCTTATCAAAGCCCGGATCTAACCCGGCCCATGGCCACTCTTAGTTTAAAGTGCAAATAGCCCCATCCATTTTTAAATTACACTTTGATTAGATCGAGAAACTTCTATTTTTTTAAGTTAAGTTTTGATTAAATAAAAAAACTTCTATTTTTATTAGGTTTTTTAATAAAATCTCCTGTATAATCGTCGTTCACTATTGTCATGATAGCATCTCATCGAGATCTATGATCAACTTGAAATAATATATAGATGTATATTATCATCTCGATATATGATCAACTTGAAATATTTTAATAAAACCTTAAATTATGTAACAGAGAGTATTGGTGTAAAGTTGTTTTATTAGCCGAAAGTTCATAAAGGCAAAATATATGAAACATAAAAAACTAACTATAAATAACTTTGCTGGTCGCTACTAGCTACTTCCAAAACCAAATGGCTATCTCTTCCAAATTTCTTCTCGCATGTTATTATCTGCTCCTTTTGATCTCTCCTTCAATAGCCAAAACATCTTTTAGACCAAAAGGATTAGTTCTTCCGGTTACCAAAGACTCATCAACTCTGCAATATCTAACTCAGATCAAACAAAGAACCCCTCTTGTGCCAGTTAAATTGACCCTTGATCTTGGAGGACAGTTTCTTTGGGTCACATGTGAAGAAGGATATGTATCATCTTCCTATAAATTTGCCCCTTGCCATTCGGCTCCATGCTCCCTCGCTAATGCTCCTTATTGTTTTGACTGCTTTGGTTCTAAACCTAGGCCAGGTTGCCACAATAATACTTGCAATCTCTTACCAGAAAACACTCTAAACGGCATTTCCTTTAACGGTCCGGTCTCTATGGATGTCGCTTCTATCCAATCCACCGATGGCAAGAATCCAGGCAAAGTTGTTACAGTGCCTAAGCTTCTCTTTGTCTGTGCTGATAAATTTCATTTAACAGGTCTTGCAAATGGCGTTATGGGTATGGCTGGCCTTGGAAGACCTAAAATTTCACTTCCATCTCTCTTCTCTTCTGCTTTTAGCTTCCGTAGAAAGTTTGCCATTTGCTTGAGTCCTTCCACCAAATCTAACGGCGTCGTCTTGTTTGGTGACGGGCCTTATGTTATGCAACCTGGCATTGATGTTTCCACGTCTCTCATTTACACCCCACTAATCCTCAATCCTGTAACAACAGCATCTATTACTTTTACAAACATACCTTCTTCTGACTACTTCATCGGAGTAAAGTCTATTAAAATCAACGGACATGTTGTCCCGTTAAACACATCATTGCTATCCATTGACAAAAAGGGTTTCGGTGGAACCAAGATCAGCACCGTCCATCCTTACACAGTGATGGAAGCATCAATCTACAAAGCTTTTACTAAAGCATTCATCAAAGAGTTAGCCGATGTCCCAAGAGTTAAAGCAGTTTCGCCATTTGGGAAGTGCTTTAATTCAACCCACATTGGCAGCACACGTGTTGGACCAGCAGTGCCTCAGATTGAGCTAGTGTTGCAGAGTAATAGTGTAATCTGGAGTATCTTTGGTGCAAATTCAATGGTAAATGTTAAAAGCGATGTGATGTGCCTTGGATTCGTGGATGGTGGGGTGGACCCAAGGACTTCCATTGTGATAGGAGGTCATCAATTGGAAGATAATCTTCTACAGTTTGATTTGGCAGCATCAAGGCTAGGCTTCAGCTCTTCTCTTCTGTTCCGCCAAACAACTTGTTCCAATTTCAACTTTACATCCCATGCTTAATTAGTAAATCTTTTATCTTTCATTTCGTTTGCTTGCCCCTTAGTTTGTTTCGCGATCAATGAGCGGTGACTCGTGTGGCTTCTTTATCTATCTTTCGTTTTGTTTGTAATTTTAATTTGCGCTTAATTTGTTTCCAGATTAATGAACTGTCATGTGGCTTTTCATGAACCCACCCACTTGTGAATTATAATTTAAAAACAAAGTCTGTGACGCATTTTTTTACGAATTCATAGCTGTGCTGATATCCATTTTCGTTGTTAGTTTAATAGGAGAATTATACTTTAAATCGTTCTTCGAAAATATTTTAATTAATTAATTTAGGTTTTTGGGTGTGTTGAATAAACTTTATGCATGTATAGAATAAATAAACATGAATAAATTAAATGATTTAAGTGATCATTTTTTTAGTAGCTGAAAGAGTGTACAGAATAATAATATTTTTAAATTTAGTACATATACGCACAAAGCAATACAATAATATTTTGTATGTTATCCATCCAAACAAGGCACTCTTTCTTGGATTCCCTCATGGGCTCCATCTTCCATCTGGGTTTTAAGGCTCCATCCTCATTTTGGGCTTCAAGGCTCTGTCCTAGTTCCAGCCCTTGGCTAGGCTCCATCTATAGTTCCTTTGACGACTTCTATCGGCTTTTTATGTCACAATATCGAAATATCAAGTTTCATTGATCAGATGTTGGTCTTAGGATAGAATACACCAAGAAAAAAAAATGCTCAAATAGGTAACAAAGGATTAGGATGGCATGAAACCTATCCAGCGGTTGAGGGAATCCTAATTCAATGTTAGAAACACAACTCATGTAAGAAATAAGATTTTTCCCTCCAAAATCCCAATGTGTGTGCATATATATAGCCCAAGTATATATCTTTGGGAAACTCTCTCATTCATACATTTTTTTTTTTTTTGAATTCGTTGAAAATCTCATCGTCAAACCACCCATTCCGGACTTACAAGAAATACACTTCTTGGATTCGAACACTAGATCTCAATGTGAGATCATGAGCTCTACAGTCTACACCACCAAATCACGTCCCTTGGAGACCTCTCATTCATACTCTTTTTTTTTTTTTTTTTTTTGGAGACCTCTCATTCATACATTAACTAGAAATAGATCAAATCACAGCTATTATACAGAGATCATCCAAGTTCAATGTAGTAGTGAGAAAATTGATTCAGTATGGATAAATTTTAATTTTCACCAAAAAATATATTAGATATTCTTTCTTTTCGCAGGGCAAATCAAAATTAACTCATTAACAAACGAAACTTTTCATTAATTTATAAAACACACAAAGTAAATTTTTTATTATTATTAATTTATATATAAACAAAAAATTGGATTCGGACACCTCTAGGCATCTCCCAAGTTTCTCAGAATTAGAGGTGGACAAAAAAATAACTGAAATTGGAAAATCAAACTGAACCGAAGTGACATTTTTTTTTTCAAAAATAATTATTGGATTTTTTAAATAAAATAATGAACCGAAACGAATTATAATAAATTTGTAACTAAAAAAAACGAACCGAATTAATTAAATTATTTAATTTTTAAAATCTAATAATATTATGTTGTTATTTTATAATTATATTTGTTATATTATTTAATTTATTTAGGGTTTAATAATGATTAATTTCATGAAATATTTATAATTTTTTGTTTTGGCTATTATTATTTTTATTTTCCTGCATTTAAAATAATTTAAATGATGATTATATCTTATGAAAAATTTATTGACATAGTTGTGATGGTTAAAAGAGTTACAATATTAAAAATTTAAGCAAATGTTAGATTTAGTTAATGTTATTAAATTTTTAAATTTTATTATTAAAAATTTTTAAAAAAAAAAACGAATTGTATCGAATCGAACCGGAAATTAAAAATAATTATAAATTTTTAATAAAAAATCTTATAATTATTTTTATAAAAAAATCGGATAATTATAATTACAAATTTTTATTATAATCATACCGAATCGTACTCACCCTTACTCGGAACAGCACAAATGCTTCACATCCAAATTATTTATCCAAGAACAACACTAAATACCCTTTCTCTTGCATCTTCTTTTCTTTTTATTTTTTATATTTTATATTTTAACGAAATGCTAACTCGATCTTTAGCAAGGTAGCCTAATGATATCAAAGGGCAAATAAAAAAAAAGGCGTATAAAAAGTATACCAAACCGACTCTTGGAGCTGTGAGAGATCAAAATGATTAAAGGGCAAATTGGACATTTCAATGACCGTTTACTTATCAGTCAATGGAGGAATGCAAAAAAAAAAAAAAAAAACAGCGGAAAATAAAATTTCGAAAACGATTTTCCTTTGAAAAGCGATTCGTGACGTGAACATTTATCTCAAAGTAATTATTTAATTTATGGCTTTAATAATGTAACAATTAACGATGTGATATTGATAGCAATATTCACTACAAAAAAAAAGGGTCTTTAGCGTCGAAATTTTTCGACGTTAAAGTACAAATTTTTGACGTTAAAGGTTAGTAGCGTCGAAAATTTTCGACGCTAATTTTCGACGTTAAAACTTGGACGAGAAAGACAATTAGCATCGAAATAAAAAATTTCGACGCTAAAGTACAATATTTTGCGTCAAAAATATTTCGACGTTAAAATATGTATTTGGCGACGAATAATTTCGACGCCAAAAAGTTGACCTTTAGCGTCGAATATTCGACGCTAAATGTGATATAATATTAAAAAATATATATCATTTTATTACCTTTAGCGTCGAATATTTCGACGCTAAAAGGTATAAGAATATTATTATTACAAATTAATCTCAAACTAATTTCATTACAAAAGTAATTAAATTTGTTATAAAAATTATTACAAATTTGTTACTAAAAATTTATAATAATGACATTTTTATTGATATAAAACTAAAATTACAAAATTTTATCACAATAACAAAATATAAAATGATATTTTTATTGATATAAAACTAAAATTACAAAATTTATCACAACAAAAAAATATAAAATGATAAAATACAATGATAAAATACAATTTTCCATCTTCACTTTCATTTTCTTAATTATCATCATTTTCACCATTTCTTCATCTTCATATTCCCCTACAAAAATAAATAAATAAATATTAGATGTGAATATAAAATACAAAACAAAATAAACAAACAAAACATTTAAGGAAAAATAAATTTAGAGAGGAAATAAGAGTATAAGAGAAAGAAAGTGATAATAGAAGAAATGAAAAAGCAAATGAATTTATAGGTAAAAAAAAAAACCTTTAGCAACGAAAAGGATTTCGTCGCTAAAAATCCTCAAATAGCGGGAATTTTTCCGCCAAAATTTTGATCTTTAGCGTCGAAATATTTGACTTTTAGCGTCGAATATTCGTCGCTAAATGTCAAAATTTAAATTTAAATTTATTAGGCGGTAAATTCAAATTTTTTAAGGGGGAATTCGAAAATTTTAAAATTAACCTTTAGCGTCGAAATTTAGATTCGACGCTAAAGGTTGTACCTTTAGTGTCGACAATTTAGTCGCTAAATGTCAAAATTTAAATTTGAATTTATTAGTCGATAAATTCAAATTTTTTAAGGGGGAATTCGAAAAATTAAAATTAAACTTTAGCGTCGAATTTCTATTTCGACGCTAAATGTTTAGACGCTAAAGGTCTATTCTGTTGTAGTGATTAATATAAGCCAATAATGCAACATGGAATCAATTGAAAGCATCAAAGCAGCATATACTATATCCGATCAATTAACTCTCCCGAGTCTTTATTATAATTCAACAAATTTTACAACACAATGCCACGTATGTGTCCATGTGGACCGTGGCCATTTATTTCAATATTATTGATATCTTATCTGCATAATTAAGCAGAAGTGAAGTTGAAGTTGGAGCAAATTGTTCGTTGGAACAGTAACGAATTGCTGAAGCCAAGTCTTGAACTAGCTAAATCAAACTGAAGAAGATTGTTTTCCAATTGATGCCCTCCAATAACAATTGAAGTCCTTGGCCTCACTCCTCCATCAACAAACCCAAGACACGACACGTCATTATTACTAACCCTCACAATTGTATTTGCACCAAAGATGGTCCACATCACGTTGTTATTCTGCAAAACAAGATCAATTAGAGGCACTGAGGGTCCCATACGGGAACTAACGATGTCACTGGACTTAAAGCATGCCCCAAATGGCGCAACTGGAGCCACCCTTGTGACATTTGGCATGGCATTTACAAAAGCTTGAACAAGAGCATTGTAGATTGAAGTTTCCAGGACTGTGTAAGGATTAACGGTGCTGATCTTTGTTCCTCCGAAGCCTTCACTGTCAATTGACAGCAATGTTGTGTTTAATGGTATAGCTTTTCCGCTGACTCTAATGGATTTTACACCGATGAAGTATTCAACTGAAGGTTCGCCTAAGAAACCTGATTCAGTGTTTACTGGGTTGATGAAAAGTGGAGTATAGGTAAGTGATTTTGATACATCAACCCCTGGGAGAAGAATATAAGGCCCATCACCGAAAATTATGAAACCATTATCTTGCGCGAAAGCATTGAAAGGGCTCAAGCAAATGGCAAATTTCCTATTAAAGCTGAAAGCAGCAGCAAGCTGTGAAGGCAATGCAACTTTACTCCTTCCAAGACCAGCAATACCAACAACACCGTTAGCAAGGCCTTGTAAGACAAATTCTGAACCACAAAGGAAGATAAAATTAGGCACCGTTACAGCCCTACCAGGGTTACGCCCATTGGTAGATTGGATGGACAGAACATCTATGCGTATGTCGCCGAATGTGCCAGTGTTTGAGATGGGATTATTCGGGCCAGCGCCACATATGCCACCACCACAAGCTTTAGCATTTGCAAGATTGCACTGAGATGAACCACAGCGGGCTGTTTTGTTGGTAGATGACACATAGCCTTTCTCGCAATCAACCCAGAGAATGTTGCCTCCGAGATGAACAGTTACTTTTACAGGCACAAGAGGGGTTCGTTGCTTGATTTGAGTGACATATTGAAGAGTAGCTGCGTCTTTTAGTACCGGAAGAACGAGGGCTTTGGGACGGAATGATGTTTGGGCTATGATGGGAGATGCAAAGCAAAGAAGAGAACATAAGAGTAGAAAATTGTATGAGAGAGCCATTTTTGGTTAATTTTACTTTTGATAATTTTGCATGGATCGATGTGTTCGACTTATATAGCATTTTCGGAGTCGTGACGGTAGATTTTCAAATCTACTAGCGGGCCAAGTTGTAGCGTGCTGCGTCAATAGGTGGCTAAAAAGATGTCAAGAATGGCAACGAAGGCCATGATAGCTGTAAAGTTATTTATTGAAGACAGAATATTGACTTTGATTGATGGCATTGTTGGGTTATTTTAGTTCTATAACATACGTGCTTATATTTAATTGGGTCATATTGGATAAAAAGGGTCCATCTATTCAATCTCATTGTCTTGAGATCTTTAATTATTTTTTTTTTGAATTATTACGAACTACATATATTACAATATGCTATCAACTGAGATTCTAGATACATACAATTATAGCACTGCCCAGAAATCAACCGAGACGTAGCTCGGGACTTACAAATTTTAAATCAGCCAAGACACAGCTTGGAAATCAACTCCCATATAGGAGAACTTCTTCCTCCTAAAGAAGAAGGTTTGAGTCCCCACTGTTTTTGTGGGGACTCGAACCCATGTCTCTCACTTGGTGAGAGACATGGGTTACCAATGAGGCCACTACCTCATTGGCGAGATCTTTAATTATTAAAATAATAATAATTTGTTTTGATTATACATGAATTATTTCTTGCACGCATTAAACCTTTTATTGATTAAGGGGAAATTATCAATTTTTTTGGCAATCTAAAAGGTTTCTTATTAAATTTGGATAACTAATTTTATTCTCTCTATAAATGAAGTAATGAACAAATGCACACCTTTTAGACAAAACTATTATTCTCCTCTTCCTTAAAAAACATAAATTTTTTAATCTAAAAGTGCACAAACATTTGTTGTTTATAAACTATCATAAACAAGTTAGATTTTTTTTTTATGGATTTTTGTGACTTATCTCGCAAGTGTCCTAAAAATATATAACAAAAAAGTAACAAATATCACGAGAGTTCATCCCAAAGTGTGAAGGGTTTGTCTCAAATCTTAATACTTATTTTTTAAAAAACTTAAAGAAATGAAAATATAATAATTTTATCCAAAATCATGAATTTACTTAATTTCTTTAAAAAAACAAATGAGTGCCCAATTTGACCAAAAATACCTTTTAAATTGTCTAAAAATTATAATTTCCATTCATATGCAAGTGATTTATAGATAAAGTTGCGATTCTAGATAAGGACTTTGTGATGTTATGTTTTGATTGATTAGTCAAATGGTTTGAAATCTTTGAGATTCGTTAAATACTTAATACTAATTGATCATTTTTTTTCTCTCTCCCCTTTATTACATGTTCAACACTTCAACATACAAAATGACCCGTGTACGTATACTCAACTACAATGATTAATAAAACTCAACGAGAATCTTCAAGCATATAAAGAATTACGTACAAAATCGGAACATGATGTCCCCCTCAAAGAGCTAAATCCTAGCATAGAAGTACCCAAATCAAAATCCAACGCATTATCCTCCAGCTGAAATCCACCTAATGCAATTGAGCTGGTCAAGTCAGAGCCACCGTCCAAGAAACCCAAGCACGTCACCTCCTCATTCACATTCACCATAGAATTTGACCCATGAATCCTCCACTTCACCATTTCACTCTGCAGCACCAAATCAATCACTGGCACTGTGAACCCATCAAACCCTTTTGAGCTAAAGCAGAGCCCAAATGGAGCCACGGGTGCCACCATAGTCATGTTCCTAGACGCAACAGCAGCCTTCATGAAAGCTTTAACAAATGTTGCGTAAATTGAACTTTCCATTGTTGTGTATGGAACAATTGTGCTCAATTTTGTCCATCCTTTGATAGTAACCGATAATGGGCTTCCATTAATTTTGATTGATTTAACATTGATGAAGTAATCTTGTGACTTACCAATAAGAGGTGTGTAAATCAATGGCAACTTTGTTGTGGAGTGGGGCAATACGACACCGTTTGAGGATGAGAGACACATAAAAAACTTCCTTTGATGGCCGATTCCGGTGGCAAGCTGTGAGGGTAGTGAAATTGGAGCCCTTCCGAGGCCTAGCATTCCTCTGGCACCACTTGCAAGTCCTTGCAGAAGAAAAGTTGGAGAACAAGAAAAGAGAAGCTGATCAACGGCTGTGCTTAATGGGTTCGATTTCAATCCAACGGCTATTATATCTTCCACCAAATCCCCTCTTGTAGCCAATCCTGAGATGGTATTTTGTGCGAAAACATTGCATGTATCTGTGTTACTCCCAGGATCAGGAGATTTCCCAACTCTGGAGCACTGAAGTGACTGACTTGGAATCAACCGGCGAGATGATGACACATCGGCAGAATCACAAGCGACCCAGATCAGGGGACCGCTGAGATCAAGAACAAGATTGATGGAAATTTGTGAAGCGCCTGGATGAATCTTGGCAATGTATTGCAGAGTGGATGCATCTTTGATGACAGGAATAGCAATAGCATTTGTGTTAACAAGGTGAATGAAGCAAAGAAAGATAAGGAATTGAGAAGAGGAAGCCATGAACTGAAGAGAGTTTAGAGAGAGAGAGGAGATTGGGGAGTTTTTGGTAAATAGTGGAGACGGAAGGGAATATCCAAAGGAATAGTTTAAATTATTTGCGGGGAATCGACGCTGTTCATGTGGCTGAGATTCCTGAGAAAGTTTTCTGGATTTTTAATAGTTTTGCTGACTAGACGTGTAGGTTTTTTGTGGGTGTGTCCACGTGGTAATGTTTATCCACTTGCTTTTGGCATGTGATAAGGTTGATCATTTATCAATTATTAATTTATCAGAAGGATTTTTTATATATGACAAATATATTGGGTAGTAGGATAGGATATTGTAATTGTACATCTAGGAAATGTATAATATTGCCCCGTCTACCTCTATTAATTTACGATAAATTATTTGTTATTTGTCTAAAATTGAAATTAGAATTAAAATAACTCGTTAATTTGTACAATCATCAATTAAATTATCCTTAATTTTCGATTAATCATTTAGGTCCAACATTTTAGTTGACAATTGTTGATGGGGATTTCTGCAACTAATATATTCAACCAGTTCAGCAATGACAAAGATGGAACTTTCATGATTAGGAAAATCAGATGGCCATATGTATGGGTCAGTTCTCAGGTCACCCGAGAATCCGAGCACCCCTTCCTCGGATCTGGCGCAGATTTCATGAGCCGACAGCATCAGAGCCGAGACCGACCACTTAAGACCGGTGGCTCAGTTTAATGTATCTTACCTCCTGGAACAAAGTTAATGAGTTCGAATATTTCGGGTCAGGACGGAAACAGTTTTGGAAGCTCGGCCTCTTAAAGACCGATGTGGGTTCATAGCAATTGGATTTTTCCCTCCAAAACCAACTTGCACATTCGAAATCTAATAGGCTGTCATCATTAATGAAAAGGCGTGACAGTGTACTTTTACGGTGTGATGTGACGGGAAATCAGTGGGTAGACTTTGCTTTCTACGATGGCAGATTGGGGAAGAGAAACTGCCAAATCACCGGAAACCCGCAGACCTGCAGTGCATGCGTCACAAAGATACAGGAACAATAATGTATATCCATTAATATTTAAGGGGATGGAGATCACATTTGTAAGGGTTAGAGAATTTTCCATTTGAGAATCATTTGTAAGACGTATTGAGAGAGAACAAACTGCTCGGTTTCTTTAGACCTTCGCTAAAACAGGTCGGCCGAGCTTGGTTTGGTAATAAAAAGAACCCCAATTCCACTTTGTGCCCGTGGACGTAGGCATGATTAGCTCCGACGAACCACGTTAAACACTCTATGTTCGATTTTTTGCGTTTATCTTGTCTTTTATCAAATTTGCATTTGGCCTCCCCATAACCAAACAAATTCAAGGTTGAAGGAAGATTGTCTCGGGAGAGTTATCTCGAAACTATCCATGGGACGAAAAATCACTCGTCAACAGTTGGCGCTGTCTGTGGGGAAAGAGCAAAAAGCAACTAGCGTGGTAGGACGATGGCGGAAGATGGGAACCATAGGTCGTCAGAGAGTTCAACAACAGTGTGGATGGGAAAAATTGAGGAAAGCATGCGGAAGGATATGGAGGAGAACCAGTCCCTCATGAAGGCCATGTTGGAGAAGCTTGAAAGGCTAGAAAAATCGAATAATGAAATGTTGGAGGCTGGTCCAAGTCGGAGGAGAAATGAGATAGCGGAAGGGAAAAGAGTTGTAGACCTAAGTGGTGACGATGAACCCGAGAGGAATGATCCACAGAGGGTGAGATCAGTGGTGATAGCGAGAGCCTCGCCAGCGGAAAGAATGTGGGGGGAGAAGAAGAAATTCGAACGCTGGAGTCTTCAAGTAATAACACACGCTCTAAGAAAGGAGAAGATATGAGACGTGGTGGAGGGGATCAAGAGGCATTTAGTCACGAAACACGTCGCGCTCGGAGTGGCAGGCATGACGAAGCCGCGGGAGAAAACGCGAGACCACTGACAACCATATGAAAGCTTGGTTCATAAAGGAAATGAGAAAGTGGGAAGATAACTTGAAGACGGATAAAGGGGATAGTCAAGACGGGGCGGCGGCATCTCCCTTCACAGAAGAAATCATGTCCGCTGAATTTCCTAAGCGGTTCCTATGCCTTCTATGAGCTCCTACAAGGGCCATACTGACCATAAATCTCATGTTGAGAGTTTTGTTTTATTGATGGAGGTCCAAGGAATGGTGGGAGAGGCCATATGCAAGGTGTTCCATCTAACCCTGAATGGGCCTGCAATCTTGTGGTTTAGAAGCTTGACTCCGGGAAATATCAGCAGTTTCTCTCAGCTCCGGAAGTTCTTTGTCCAACACTTCAAATGAGCGAGTGTCCCAAAAAAGACAGTATGGGAATTGAGGTTGATGAAGCAGAGGGACGATAAGCCCCTAAAGAACTTTATTGAAAGATACCACAACATGGTGCTCGAGGTCAGAGCCTACGAGTCGACGGAGGCTCTGGAAAGTCTCAAGGGGGCCCTGAAGGTCGAGAGATCGTGGACTCACTTGAGGGTCCAGGACATACCAGACTACGCCACTGCTCTAGAGTTGGCTAGGAAGTTTGGTTTGATGGAGGAAGAGGAAAATGCCATCCGGAATGGAGGGGTTCAAAAGGAAAAAATGTTGAGGTCGGAGATATCGCGGAGGCCGGATGGAGAATTGAGGAATCCCCCTCCGAGAGAAAGAGAGTTCAGGCCAGTGCCTTCCAGCAGTGTACCACAAGAAAGAAGGGTTCAAACACAAGTAAATCATGTGGCCAGATGAGCAATATACACACCTCTAAACAAGCCGATGACTCAGATCGTCAAAGAAATTCAAGGCAGGGGCCTGCTGATGGAGCCCGATCTGAGGAAGTACCCGCTGGAATAGAAGGGTGGGAAATATTATTATGTGCATCATAACATGAGGGGACACTCAGCGGAAGGTTGTAAGGACCTGCGGGAGCAGATGGAGAACCTAGCGCAGAACAACTATCTAAATGAGTACATCGACCAAAGGGCCATGGCGGCCGGACAGCGGCCAGGGCACAAACAGATGTATACCATCGCCGGTGGGAAGACACTGGCCAGAGATTCGAACCGGTCAAAGAAGAACTACAGCCGGATCCGAGGATCGGAGGCACTGGCGACAAAGCAGACTCTGGGGATTCAAGGAGGTCGTTCGGTCCCTGTCAAGTTCACGGATGAGGATGCCCATGGGGTGAGTTTTCCCCATGACGATGCCCTGATAATCAAATCAATAATATGAGGGGCTGTGGTAGATAGGATCTTGGTGGATCTGGGGAGTGTTGTCGATATAATCTCTAAGAAAGCCTTGGATGGCCTTGGGGTGGAATATGCCGCTGTAACCCAGGAAGGGACTCCCCTATATTGGTTTGGAGGGGCAGCAGTCGTCCCCTTGGGAAGGATACAACTGGCCATGACGATCGGGACTTCCCCCCGCACCCGGACGATCATGATGGACTTCACAGTGGTGGACTGCATGAGTAGTTACCAGGTCATTATGAGTCGGCCTTTCATGATGAAAACAAAGGCCGCCATGTCATGTTATTATCTTAAATTAAAGTTTCCCACCCGAGCCGGGATCGGGATAATATATGGTAGTCATAAAGTGGCCATGAATTGTTTTGCCACCGTCTCCAAATAGACTCTTTGTGTTGAGAAAGACAACCGGAAGAGGAAAGAAAGGGAAGAGGATGATGAAACAGTTGAGTATCCCGACCCACAGCCTGAAAATTTTAAACAATTGGGGGCTGCCGAAGAGCTGGAGTCAGTAGAACTCTTCAGCCCAGAAAAAGTTATAAAGGTAGGAGCGGGTCTGGAGGAAAACCTGAAGCAGGACTTGCTGAAGCTTTTGAAGCAGTATGCAGACATTTTTTACTTGGGGGCATAGCGACATGCCCAGAATATATCAAAAATTCATCATCCACCGATTAACGGTGGATCCAGCTCACAAACCGATCAAGCAGAAGATAAAAATATCCAATCAAGAATGATGTGAAGCAGTAGGGGCCGATGTGGAAAGATTGCTGGAAGCCGATTTTATCAAAGAGGTAAAATACCTAGAGTGGGTATCGAACATGGTTTTAGTGAAGAAATCCAGTGGGAAGTGGAGGATGTGTGTGGATTTCTCCGATCTCAACAAGGCATGTCCGAATGACAGTTTCCCACTTCTAAAGGTGGATCGGCTGGTGGATTCGACGGCATGTCATAGGCTGCTCAGTTTCATGGATGTCTTCTCATGATATAATCAGATCAAGATGTATCCCGGGGATGAGGAGAAAACGACTTTCATCACGGATCGGGGGCTGTATTGTTATAAGGTGATGTCTTTCGGTTTGAAGAATGCGGGGGCTACATTTCAGAGGCTGGCAAACAAAGTTTTTAAGCCCCTCATCGGAAAAATCATGCAAGTGTATGTCGATGACATGGTAACAATGACTATGGAGCCAAATGATCATTTGGCCGACCTTGCGAGAGCTTTTGAGCTAATAAAAAAGCATAGCATGAGGTTGAACCCGGAGAAGTGTGCATTCGGTGTAGCATCGGGAAAGTTTATGGGATACATGGTCAGTTCACGAGGGAAAGAAGCGAACCCACAGAAGATCCGAGCAGTCCTGAAGTTGAGATCTTCCAAGACGGTCAAAGAGGTGCAGAGCTTAACGGGCCGAGTGGCTGCACTAAACTGTTTCTTCTCCCGGGCAACCGATAAATTTCATCCATTTTTCAATATGATTAAGAAAGTCAAGAAGGACGAAAGTTGGACGGCAGAGTGCGAGGAAGCCTTCATGCAACTCAAGCAGTACTTAGCTCAACCCCCGCTCCTATCTAAAACGATCACGGGTTAGACTTTATTTTTGTACTTAGTTGTTTCTATACATGCAGTAAGTTCGGTGCTAGTATAGGAGGCCGATAAGACCCAAAGGCCGATGTATTATATTAGCAAAGCCTTGCTAGATGCAGAGACAAGATACCCGGCCCATTAACTGGTAGCTTTGTCATTGGTTACATCTGCCTGGAATCTACGACCCTACTTCCAAGCTCACCCTATTGGGGTCTACACCAATCACCCATTGAGGCAGATTTTGCATAAACCGAAGGTCTCGGGTAGGTTAGTGAAGTGGTCGAAGGAGTTGAGTGAGTATGATATATCATATTTGCCAAAAGTGGCAGTAAAAGGACATGTCTTAGCTGATTTTGTGGCCGAGTTTACTAGACCCCAGATTTTGGAAGTTTCAGAGACCAAGTGGGAGTTGTCGGTGGACGGTTCTGTCAGTTCACAAGGTTGTGAGGCTGGGGTCGTCTTACGGAGTAGTGATGGCAAAGAAGTGGTATACGCTTTGAGATTTGCTTTCGAGACCACCAATAATGAGGCGGAGTATGAGGCCATTTTGGCCGGATTGAGGTTGTGTACGACAGTGGGTGATTTAGATGTGATCGTAAAGAACGACTCACAGCTGGCCATCCAGCAGCTGAGGGGCAAGTTTCAGGCCAGAGAGCCTAACATGGTGGCCTATATGGCCATGGTGAAGAAGTTGGCCGGAGAAATGAGTGGTGTGCAATTCGAGCAGATTGGTCAGGAAAGTAACCATCAGACAGATTTACAGCCCGGCTGGCGTCCTCCATTAAATCGGAGAAGCCCAGAACCATCCTCTTGATTTGCTTGCAGGAAATGAGTGTTTGGAAGCCAGAGGTAATTGATGTGGAAGTATGAAAGGATGCCTCTTGGATGGACCCGATCAAAAAGTACTTAGAAATTGGGGAGACCCCTGAAGATAGGAAGGAAGCGAGAAAGCTGAGGTACCAAAGCTCTGAGTTTTTCCTGATTGAAGGAGTACTGTACCAGATAGGGTATATTGTGCCGCTTTTGAGATGCCTCGCGACAGAGAAAGCCGATTATGTGCTCAGAGAGATTCATGGGGGTATTTGTGGGAGTCACACATGGGGCATTCTATTGCATATAAGGCGTTGAGGCATGGATTCTACTGACCGACCATGCACCAAGACGGGATGAAGGTAGCTCGGAAATGTGAAGGATGTCTGAAGAATGCAAACATTCATCACCAACCAGCAGAGCAGTTGACTTCACTGGTCAGCCCCTGGTCGTTCGTCCAGTGGGGGCTGGACATCATCGGGCCAATGCCAGCGGGGCGGAGGCAAGCTAAGTACGCCATTGTTTCCATTGACTATTTCACCAAATGGGTGGAGGCCGAACCCCTAACTACAATCACAGAGAAGAATGCGACATATTTTATGAGAAAGAATATCATCTGACGGTTTGGAATTCCCGAGCCATCATCACTGATAATGGGAATCAGTTCGACAGCAAGGGTTTCAGGAAGCTTTATGAAGATCTTCAGATCGTCTTGAGATTCGCTTCACCTGCTCATCCCAAGTCCAACGGGCAGGTCAAGGCTACCAACAAAACGATCAAGGTAAATTTGAAGGCCCAGCTCGGATCTTGTAAGGGTTGTGGGTCGAAGAATTACTGGAAGTATTATGGGCACATCGGACGACCTGCAAGGACTCCACCGGGGAGACGCCTTTTTCTTTGGCTTACGGGTGTGAAGCAGTTATTCCAGCAGAGATCGGGATGATCACCCACCGGGTCCGGCATTTGAGACCGATCAGAATGAATAGTGTAAGTTGTAAGTAAATGAAAATAAATAATTTTAAAAGTAAATAAATGATATGAAGAGAGTAATACGAAATTTTAAATTTTATTAACAAGTGTGTTAAGATTTCACATACCAGAGCCTTATTCATTTATTATTACGGAATTTATATATTATTTTTTTACTTATTGTGTATTAACATTCACTATTATGAATTTTAAGAAATTTATTTTCGATTTTTATGATAATATTATATTTTATTTATAAATTGTAGTTCAAAACTGCGGATTCTAACATTATAGTTTAATTTAAAATTCAAGTCTGATCTTTATTATTGTTTAATTTAAAATTCAAGTCTGATCTTTATTATTGTTTAATTTGGACCTAGTTGTAAAAGTGTGGAAAAGTAAACAAAAACAACAATAATGAGTTACAGAGTAGTCGAAGCATCGAAGAATCTATAAAGTAGAAACAGTTGTATTATGGAGCGGAAACAATTGTAATGATATGTTTACATGAACTTATCTCGAATTTGTTCCATACTTTTTATTATGATAGACTACTAGAAAAAAATATATTATTTTATGATAATTTTTTAATGAAAAAAAAAAGTCACGAAATATGTCATAAATCTATGATAATTCTGTCATAAAACGATGTCATTTTAATTTATGACAATTTTCTATAATATTAATGTCATTTTAATTTATGACATAAATATGTCATAAAACTTATGTCGTATATATTTATGACATATCTATGTCATAAATAAAACAACGTCGTTTTGTTTATAATAGAAATATGTCATAAATCTATCAATAAAAAAATAAAAACTTCAAATAAATACGAACCCGCAATCTTGAGTTTAAATATTTATCTTCAAATATAAAGTTACTTGACTACTCTTAAACTATACGATATGTGGAGTTTTGTAAATAATTTTATTTATAATAGTAAGATTGAAAAAAAAAAAAAAAAAAAAAAAAAAAAAAAAAAAAAAAACCTAAAGGCAAAATTGATATTTTAATAAGAGTTCACAACCCCTTGACTAAATAAACACTTAGCTTCTCTCACTCTCCTGTCCTCCAGGACCTCCACAGCCACTTCTAGGACAATTTCAAGCAGAGTTCACAGCCCCCTTGTTCGAATTTTCACCCTTCGTTTTCATTCCTTTAGATCCATATAGTATAGTGTGATATTCCATTTGTGAAGAGAGAGCAAGAAAAATCAGGCCATAAACTTTTCCACCATGCATCGTCGAATCTTGAAGGAAATTGGGGGTTCTTGATTTTTCAATTTTACAATTGAATGTGAATTGAGCTTTATCATGATTTTTCATCATCCGAGGAGGCGAGGAATCAATCCGCGGTTCATTTGGATTTAGAGGCTTCTGTTGAGGAGAGATTGGAGCTTGCGAGTGCGAGGTTTGTTGAGAGTGAGTCAATGTTTGTGCAAGTGGGTGATGTGAGGATGGTTTTCAATATTGTTTCACATTTTCATTTTTTTTCAAATGTGGGATATTTGTTGGTCAATACTACAGTGAAACTGTTGATTTTCTTACTACATGAGCATAATGTTGGAATGTTTTCTAGTGAGATAATCTAACGTATATGTCCTTTTTTGACGTAAGAGATCGTGTCGGTTTTTCGAATAGTTCCCGTGAGTCTTTAAGGTATATTTAATAAGCAACATTTTTAGAACTGAAACATGCACCAAATGGTGCCACGCGCTCCACCCTGATCATCATTTTAGCTGACGCCCTCTTTACAAAGTCTTTAATCAAAGTATTATAAATAGTAGAATGTAAAACAATATAAGGAATTACGTCAACTAGTCTATCCAGATTATGATAAATAGTATCAGATGTCACATGCTAGGCCTGATGCTGGAATTATGTATGCCCCGTACGAAGCATATATCGGATCACTAGCAACTAGTCTCTGTAATCGGATAATCATGACCTAGTCATACTATCCCGATAACTGCAGCATTTAAGAGTACCGGTTTATGTATCCTACATGATCATCATCTCCATATGACTGAAGTGATACTTCCATCTTGACATCACACCCAATACACTACGATTCTCAGTATACCCAGAAGAGGCGTACACAGAACCTGTTAAAGCTCCGGACGACCAAAACCAAAGCATACTGATTGTCGCAAGTATTAGATATGCAAGTCTCAGGTTAAGACCAAATACACCTACCCTAATTCAGATTCTCATAGACACATAGTCATACTACCAATGGGATTCCGATGGGTCTATCCAGAGCAAAGCTGTTTCCGTTCCAACGGATAACAGAACCTCTTATCACACTTGCATAAGTATCCAATATTTAAATATATGAGTGTAGGCATTGCATTTTTGCATGTGAAACCCGATGATGAGTCTTATTTGGAGACAACTACCTTTTAAGTTACGGAAACCACGGGAAACTGACATCGGAAGGGAAGAGTCAAGAATTGACTCATTGACGGATTAAGTTCACTAGTTTAGCTTCGAGTAACTCGTTTGATTTCTGTTTTAAAATTTATGCTCGGCCCAAGACACCTAAACCAGGCCCATACACATCTAGCCCACACGAATTTAGCCCACACACCCACCTAGCCCACACAAACTTAGCCCAAACACTTAACTAAACCAACACACACCTAGCCAAGCCCACCCACACACACCAAGGCCCACACGCCCAAAGCCTTTAATATACACCCCAAATTAAATAATTATTAATTAAATTAAAACCTTAACTAAATAAAATATTAATTAAATTAATTAAATAAATAAATCAAATATTACCAAACATAAAATAAGTATATGCCTAATTTAAACTAATCAAATATATTAACTTCCTAATCTAATAAAATATTTACTAATTAAAAATATTTGACTTCCTAATCAACACCAATCTAATATTACAACTTCCTAATTTAAAATATTTTGTCCCCCCTCAATCTTGTGTACACTGTTAGTTCCATTTTTATTGGCATGTTTCCGTGACAAAACAAGTTCAATTGAGTTGTAATCTTTCTTGAAGATCTTTGTGCAATTGGATTGGTTTATGGCTGCTGTGCATCAGACATACGTTCATGGTGCGTTCGTTTCAGTGTTCGAATGGTTGGCGTTAGTGTCACGTTCTCTATTGGGTTCGAACGGGCCCATTCCAAAGAGCAAACGTTCGAGGCACGTTCTTGTGGGGTTCGAACGGGAGCATTCCAGAGAGCTCACGTTTGTTGTGCGTTCAATTGGCGTTCGAACGAGTCTTCACAGAAAGGGCGCGTTTGTGTAGCGTTCTAGTAAGCGTTTGAACGCGACTGCGATCTGAACGCGTTTTTGGCCTGCAAAACCCTAGTTTTTCACCCAACCTATAAATATAACACTTAGCCGCCATTCTCTTTAGTTGAAGCATATTTCTCTTGAGCCAAATACTTTCAAAGCTTTCAACTCTCTTTGATTCCACCATTGAAGACTTCTTATCTCCTTGTCTTCTTCATTAATGGTGTGAATGTTTCTTTGATAAACCTTCAACACAACTTAACCCAAATTCCCTAATCCTTTAGAGTTCTTTAGGAGGAAGTTTGGTAGTCGGAGTTCCGGCGTCATTGGTGATATAATCTACTCAGAGACTTCAGAGGTTTGAAGAAAATCGTGGGTCGCGGGCTTGAGGAGTTGCCTTGAGTTCTTGCAGTATTGAGGTACTTGAGTCAGTGGAGTTGCCACCATAGGTCTTGACCATCGCTGTAAGTTTTTCTCTATATAGTGGATTCGGGTGGTAGCCTATACCCGGAGTGGTTTTTTTACTCGGAAGAGTTTTCCACTTCGTCACCAAAATCAGTGTGTTGAATTTTGTGTGATTGATTTACTTTTCCGCAATTTCTATTATTGATTAATATTGTGGATTTTATTGTTGTTGGTTGAATTGGTAATTGCCTGTTTCTATTCCATAGTAGCAGTAACAGGACGTGTCCTGCTTATTGTTTATAATTCCGCATAGGGTCAGAACTTTGGATAACCCCGAATTTTCAATTGGTATCAGAGCCTGAACTCGATCATTGACCCATTAGCTATGGAGCGTAGTCAACCCTTAAATTGTCCGCCATTTTTTGATGGCACAGAATATTTGCATTGGAAGGTTCGCATGAGAGCGTTCCTTAAGTCCTTAGATGAGAGGGTCTGGATGACTGTTGAACACGGGTGGAAACCTCCCGTTGTTATTGTTGATGGGGTATCTTCCCCTAAAGATAAATTGACCTGGACCAAGGACGAATTTGATGCTAGCAATAGGAACAGCAAGGCTGTTAATGCCATACATGGTGCTGTGTGTTCTGCTGAGTTTAGGAGAATCTCAATGTGTGAGATAGCCAAGGATGCTTGGGACATCCTGCAGACTGTGCATGAAGGCACATTGTCTGTTAAAAATAATAGACTCCAGGATTTAGCTACTAGGTTTGAGGTCGCCAGAATGAAAGAAGATGAGACATTTGATGAGTTTTATGCTGAGATTAACGGTATTGTTAACTCTAGTTTTAACCTAGGTGATACTATTCCTACCAGTATGATAGTTAGGAAAATCCTGAGATCCCTACCTGATAAGTTCCTACCCAAAATCACCGCCATCGAGGAAAGCAATGACCTCGATCAGCTTAATTTAGATGAACTCGTAGGAAAGCTGCAGGTTTATGAGAAAAAGCTTCCTGGTTTTAGAGAGCCAAAAAAGTTTGCGATGAAAATCGCTAAGGAAGTTGTGCATGATTCGTTTAGTGATGATGATACCATCAAGGATCATGATTTGGCCTTGTTTGCAAAGAAGTTTAAGAAATTTCTTAAACTTAAGAAGAGTGGACATAGCAGTAACAGAGATATGGAGGTTATGCCTAGAGAAAAGAGGTATAGCATGAAAGAGTCTAGAGAGGATAGGGGTAGTAGATCCCGTGATGTCCAATGCCATGAGTGTGAAGGCTATGGGCATATTCGACCAGAGTGCCCTACATATCTCAGAGCTAAAAGCAAGAAAGTCATGGCAGCCTCTCCCAGTGATTTAGAAGGTGGATATACCTCTGATGAGTCTCCTAAAGACAAGAACAATTATATAGCATTTACTGCTAGTGTGACTGATGAGAGAGAGATTACTGTTAATGATGCTGATTCTGAAGTCTCTCTTGATGAGTCCGTTGATGAGGATAGTCTTCAGGTAGCTTTTGCTGAACTGTTTAATGAGAGTTTAGCTATTAAGAAGACTAATATATAGGTCAGTAAAAGGCTGAAAATTGTAGAGCTAGAAAAGAATGAAGCTCAAGCTAAATTTGAGCAAAGCCTTTTGATTGTTGATGACCTAGAAGAGAGGAACAGAGGCCTAGTTAATAGAGTCCAAATATTAGAGACCGAACTTGAAAATGCTAGAACCCAGTGTAGGCATTGCATTTTCGCATGTGAAACCCGATGATGAGTCTCATTTGGAGGCACTACCTTTTGAGTCACGAGAGCCGCGAGAAACGGATATCGGAAGGGGAAATTCAGAATAAACAAGCTCACTGTCTTCGTTAGTGATGCGTTCGCTACTTCGTTCGAACGGAAAAAAGATTGCGGGTGTTCGTGTCGCGTTCGAGGAAGCATTCGAACGGTGTCGGTAATTCTGGTTTTGCTGCTAGCCTCACACCCAGCCCATTTAGCTCCCCAAAGCCCATAAAACACATCCCAAATTAAAAAATAAATATTAATTTAAATATTAAACATAAATAAAAATATTTAAACTATTTACCAATTAAATAAAATATATTATATACTAAAAACTAAAAAGAAGATATGCCTAATTAAAATCAATCCTAACCAATTAAGCCAATCATATATTTGACTTCCTAATCTAATAAGATAATTACCAATCTAAAATATTTGTATTCCTAAACCAACACAAATTAAATATTACAACTTCCTAATTAAAATATTCTGTCCCCCTCAATCCTGTGTATGCCTTTCTTGGAAATCCTAATTGAATACCAAAATTCTTTCCTTGTGATACAAGGGCAACCCCTAGATCTCTTCTATATAAACATGCACTAACCTAGCCACTTTTTCCCTAGACTCTCGAATGCACACCTAAGACAAAGAAAAACACACTTGGCATATACACAAAAAAAGAACAAAAGAGCCCCAACCATCTCCTCCATAGCTGAATCCACCACAAGTAACCACCCTCACATCACCGAAACTACAAACACCAATACAGCCCCTAACCACCACTGGAAATCACTTCGTAAACCCCCCACACATCACCGAAACCAGCCCTATACAGCAGCCCTCCACCACCGAAAATTACCACAAAACCACACTGTTTTACACGCCCAAACAGCAGCAAAATCACCTTAAAACAGCAGCCCAAATCCTTAAAAAACAGTGACATAAAAACACGATAATCTTAAAAATAATCACATACAATTGCACTAAGAACCCACACAAACTTGGAATAGTTCATTGAAAACGTTTAAAGATGTGGCCCGTGCAGTGAGCAGCAAGACAGAGGCCGAATAGGAGCAGAACGGAGTTCGAACCGCAAGCACAACAGCAAAGCAGTGAGCTAGGACGCTGAACCAGTGAACCAGAAAAGTTGCGGAGCTTTACCCCCTTTCGATCTTCGTGGAACGCGAGTCCGAGAGACAGCTTAAAAGGTTAGACCTGAGGGTATATTTCACATTTATTCTCATTTTATTTTCTGGTCATTTATTTTGATTATATTTTCTGTATTTGTGGCATTCGTTGTGTGTATGATGTATGTTGTGGGTATTGGATGAATGGAAGAGTGTCGTCTCTTGTGGTATATAGGATGGAAACCCAGACGTAAATTCCGTAGCCGAATCCGAATAGACGGTAGTGCGGTCGGTGTACTTGGGACACAACTCCACGTACCACTTGAGTAAACGACACCTTCTCTTGTTTTGTATTGCTTTTATTTATTTTTTTCGTCATTTAAATTCTGTATGTGCTTATCCCCGTATGATACGATCGAGTGCATGGGCTTAGTAAGTGCGATGAAAGGTCCCCTAATTGGAGGGGTTAAAATCCTTCACCACGATGCTTTGCCGCACCGATTGATGTGTGTTCGGTTGAATGCAAGATACGTTCAATCGAGCATACTTAGTTTGATATGATTGTCTTTATTTTCATATGCATAATTCAATCGAGCGCATAGGCTTAGTAAGTGTGATGTGAGATCCCCTATGGGGAGGGGCTAAAAGCCCATTTACCACGATGCTTTGCTGCGCCGGTTGATGTGTGTTCGGTTGGATACAAGATACGTTCAATCGGGCACACTATGTCTGATATTATTTATTTCATGTGTTGTGATGTGACGCGCATGGGCTTAGTATGTTGGTTTAAAGGTCCTCTCTTTGAGAGATCAAGAGCCCCAAAAGGCCACATTTACGGCAGTACGTCGCCGCGCCCCTTTATTTTGTTGTTTATGTATTGCGTCCCATTTCATGCATCAGGTCTGTTCCCGTTCGAACGCGTTTACGAACGCAACTCGAACGCGCATGCGTTTTTGCCTTATCATGCATCAGGTCTCATTTCCGTTCGAACGCGTTTACGAACGCCATACGAACGTGAGCATTCTATTTCATTTCCGTTCGAATGCGTTATCAAACGCCATACGAACGTGAGCATTCTGTTTCATTTCCGTTCGAACGCGTTATCAAACGCCATACGAACGCGAACCTTCTGTTTACCGTTCGAACGCGTTTACGAACGCTATACGAACGCGCACCCACTGAACTGAGTCTTCTTCATTAGATTTCATGCATAGTTTTCCTAGTAGCTATCTCCACATGTATAAATGCAAATATGTTAATGTATTACAATTCATATGCTTATGTCATGATAACATTTGAGTATTATTTCTTGCGGTATATCGGATGGAAACCCAGACGTAAATTCCGTAGCCGATTCCGAATGGACGGTAGTGCGGTCTGTACTTGGGATACAATTCCACGTACCGCTGGGAAAGTGCCCATATGTGTGCTTGTATGGTTAATATGTGTGCTTGTGTTTTCCTGAATGTGATATGCAATAAAGTTGTATGTTCGTTGCTATCTTGATACATGTTAAGCATGCAATTTTAAATGTGAGATATATGTGAAATGCGTACATAAGTTTTATTTTGCATATGAGAATTTAGAAGCATGATACTCTTGGAAATAAGTGTTACTTAAGCTTGATTAAATTATTACATAAATCCTTTCATTACAAGTGACATAAGTAAGGGACCATTCCGAACCCAACGGTTTGAGGTCTTCCCTTGCGAGGGGTGAGTGCGGCCTTAAATCTTTGTCCCGGTTCACACCGGGTGGCGACTCCATGTTATTTTCCTTCCCAACTAGGCCGCGAGCCTAGGAACGGCGTCGCCCAGGTTCTGTTGTCCACACCCAGTTGTCCGCATTTTCTAGTGGAAATAAAAAAGTGGACGGTATGTTAGGTATTATTTCTGAGCCTAATGCAATAAGGCTTCTTCTTCCAAAGCTGTGCCTTGTTGCAGCTAAACGTGACTTAGGTAAGAAACCTGTTATGTGTAGTCATGTTTCTCCTCATGTTATTCCTCGTCCTGTTTCCCAACCTCATTCTAGAGGTGTTATGGGAAACCTCGCTCTCATCCGAGGTTTGTGCCTGTGTGCCACCACTGTGGCAAGGCTGGACATATTAGGCCTAAGTGCTTCATGTTGCATAAGCAAAAGAAAAGGCATAAGAGTGTGTCGCCTAGATTTGATTCTTCAAATCTAGCTTCTCAAGTTTCTGCACTAACTAAACAGACACAATTTCTTAGTGAGAAACTTTCTTTGTTGGCCATGAATTCTCAAGTGGATGAGGTTCCTAGAAAGGTTTGGGTGAGGAAGCAAGATGATTTCCCATCTACTTCTGCATGTCCTGATGGATATGATGAGAGTGCACTTCGGTATAACTCTGCTTAAAAGATGCATTTGTATTTTCCCATTGCATGTGTGTGTGCGTGTGTTTTATATTTTTTGCACGTTTATTTTTTTTTATAGCAAATGGGTGTGTGTGTGTCTTGTTTTTGTATATATCCATTGGTATATAGGATGGAAACCCGGACATAAATTTCATAGCCGATTCCGAATGGACGGTAGTATGATCTGCACTCGGGATACAACTCCACGTATCATTGGATGTTTTACAAGCTATTTGTGTCTTTATTTTTTTTGTTGTGCTTTAAAACTGAAAAATCAAAAAAAAAATTATATATTTTGAAAATACAAAAAATATTTTTATGGCTTGTTAGAGCATGAATAGCATGTGCATGTGATCCTGGTATGTAGGATATATGATTATGCATTTTTGATATGCTGTTATTTTTCTTGATGCTCTATATACATGAGTGTGTATGATAAAAACCTTTGGTATATCCTGTGCTTGCACCTACACATACACGTTTTTATTTTATCAAGGCTTGGTCGCATGTATGAGTTTTTGGAATAGCAATCTAATTTCTATCATATCCTGTTTGTTCAATAGTGTGACCTTTTGACTAGATGACCTTGCTATCCCCTTTTGCAAAAGTAAAAGAAATAAATTTAAAAATAAAAATGAGACTCAAGTGCAAAAGAGCCAAAATGGCCAAATTCAAAAGATAAGGGCAAAAACCCTTCACTCGAAAGAGTTGTTAAATATGAGCTCATGATATTTATGGGGTAAATAATATAGCATGCAACCAATGTTGCTTATTTTCAGGTCCTAGTGGTGCTGGGTTTGAACACATATTTTGTGGACTTTGTTTGATTAGAGATGGGTTTCTGTGGCTGTCTCCAGCTCATAAATTTAAGATCTTGAGCATTGATTCGTTATGCACTTTATTTGTCCACGCAAGTGCTTTATATGCTTTGGTGTTTATGTCATATGCATAAGTGTTGTATTAGCCACTTTTAAAATGATGCATATTGTTTCATGTCATAATCATCTGAATACTGACTGGGTATCTTTGTATTTGCTTGAAGTGTCTACCAGTCCGTGTTTGTAGGGGTCTTTCCTGGTTTGCAATGTGTCTGTTTTCGTTCGTGTATTGTTTCCTTTCGTTTGAACGTATTTCGTTGGTGTTTCGTTTTAATTTTCATTCGAACGTTCGTTCGACACTCGTTCGAAAGTTTTCAGGATTTTTAAATAGGCTGTGTGCGTATTTCGTTCGCACGTTTCCCTTTTTCCCTTCCTCTCCGTCTTCACTGTTTTCCCTCGCAAATCTCTCCCCTTTCAAGTCAGATTCGCGCTTGGATTGCCTTATTCTCCTTGATTTCGGTCTCATCTCCATCATCAAGGTACAGATCTCATCTGTTTTTATGTTTTCTTTTGAGATCTGGTTTTAGGGTTTCGGTCCTTTTGGATTTTGCCTTGTTTCTTCGATCAAGGCATTTTTAGTCCCTTGGGTTGTGTTTACTGCTGTTTTGGGGGTGTTATTTGTGGCGATTTGTATCTGTTGAGCGTGTTTTCGCATCTGTTCTTCGTCATCGCGTTCGAACGCCCTTGGTTCCCACAGCTTCTGTTTTATGGTCTGTTTGGGTTGTTCTTTATTTATGCATTTCTTATGTGTTCTAGATGCCTAAGAAGTCTGTTGCCTCAAAGAAACGTCCTCGCGATTCTCTCCCTCGTGATCGCTTTCGCAGTTCTGCTGCTACCAAGTTATTTGATGATCATTTCTCACAGCGTAGCTTGTTTTTGGAGCGCAACGTCCTGGAGGATGAGTTGCGTGACACCGGGATTGTTCCCCTGCTCATTAACTGTGGTTGAGGTCCTCTTTTATCTGGTTTCACTGGTCCTTCACCCCAGCTTATCCAGGATTTTTACTCCAACTTGGAGGTAGTTACCCCCACCTCCTTCTCTGTGTATATTCGGGGCACTTACTTGGACATTGATCCTTCGGTCTTATCTCGGGTTCTTGCCATCCCTGAAGTGCCATTTCCCGAGTTCCCCTGGCCTCCTACTGAAGACCCATCTGATCAGCTGATTTTGGATGTTGCCTCAGGCCAACATCGTCCGATAGTCGGGGGTACTATTGTTGTTGCCACCTTGCTCCCCTCATATCGTTTGCTCAATCGGATTGTCTGCCACAATCTCTGGCCTAAATCGCATGTGAACACCCAACCTCTTGCCATGATTGCTTTTCTTTATGCCATAGAGCAAGGACTTTCCATAGACATCATCAGTGGGATCCTTCGAGAGATGACCCGCATTCGCACTGCTTCATATGTTGCTCACACTCTTCCTTACGGGTGTCTTATTCGCCGTATCATCTCGGCTCTGATCCCTGGCTTTGTTCATGATCCCCCTCTCCCTCTGCTCAAGCCCATAGGTCGTCAGACTGTCTCCTCAGGAGCTACTCATCTACCTGCCCATGCTCGTGCTCCTGCTCCAGCGGTTGCTCCTGCTCCTGATCCTGCACCTGCCCCGTCTGCCTCGGCTGCTGCGTCCTCCTCTTCCACTGGTCCTCCTCCAGATTTTTACCAGCGTATTTTGGACTCTCAGGCCTCTATACTGGCCGAGCTTCGCCTACTCTCAGGAGGCCAATCGGAGATTCGTTCGACTGTTTGTAGCTTGCAAGCTCAGTTTGCACGCCATATTGCGGATTGTCATGCGGCTTCTGATGATGAGGGTTCTTCTGCCAGTTCGGAGTCTGACTAGCAGTTTTGCTTTATTTTCTGGGCTTTCTTTGAGTTAGGAGGAGTCTGTTTATTTTTGGGATCATATTTTTTGTAACCTATGATGATGTACTCTCACCCTTTTGGTTGTTTATGAGATGTTTTGCAAACATTTGTCGTATTTTAATGAAAATATTATGTCTTGAATGTTTCTCCTTCTGTCTATCACTGATGCATGTTTACGAATATTGCTTTTGGTTATTTGCTTCTCATTTATTCTTATGATATTTTTGGATGCCTGTTTGTGCGGGGGAGTATTATTTCACTTTTGCTTGTTGTTTCTCATGGTGTATGCATGCTTTGTCATTTCGTGACAAAAAGGGGGAGTAATTGGTGATTTGTCGATATCTCCGTTTTAAGGAGAGTTCATATTAAGGGGGAGAAAGAAAAATGATTTACCTGTTTTATGTTTTTCTTGATTATCCCAATGCTTTTCACGGTATATTGATGTTTGTGGATGTTTCAGGTAGCAGATATGTTGCTGAGGCGGTATTGTTTTCAAGACTACTTTGTTAGGTGTTAGATCGAGTCCATTTGTAATAAGTCACTGTTTTGATGGTTGACAGTTGACTATTTGCTTTTTGGGTCTATTACCGTAGTCTTTGTAATAGGTAGTGTTTTGTCACGGAATGCCAAATGGGGAGATTGTTAGTTCCAATTTTATTGGCATGTGTCCGTGACAAAACAAGTTCAATTGAGTTGTAATCTTTCTTGAAGATCTTTGTGCAATTGGATTGGTTTCTGGCTGCTGTGCATCAGACATACGTTGGTGGTGCGTTTGTTTCAGTGTTCGAACGGTTGGCGTTAGTGTCACGTTCTCTATTGGGTTCGAACGGGCGCATTCCAAATAGCAAACGTTCGAGGCACGTTCTTGTGGGGTTCGAACGGGAGCAATCCAGAGAGCTCACGTTCGTTGTGCATTTGATTGACGTTCGAACGAGTCTTCACAGAAAGGGCGCGTTCGTGTAGCGTTCTAGTAAGCGTTCGAACGCGACTGCGATCTGAACGCGTTTTTGGCCTGCAAAACCCTAGTTTTTCACCCTACCTATAAATATAACACTTAGCCGCCATTCTCTTTAGTTGAAGCATATTTCTCTTGAGCCAAATACTTTCAAAGCTTTCAACTCTCTTTGATTCCACCATTGAAGACTTCTTATCTCTTTGTCTTCTTCATTAATGGTGTGAATGTTTCTTTGATAAACCTTCAACACAACTTAACCCAAATTCCCTAATCCTTTAGAGTTCTTTAGGAGGAAGTTTGGTAGTCGGAGTTCCGGCGTCATTGGTGATATAATCTACTCAGAGACTTCAGAGGTTCTGAAGAAAACCGTGGGTCGCGGGCTTGAGGAGTTGCCTTGAGTTCTTGCAGTATTGAGGTACTTGAGTCGGTGGAGTTGCCACCATAGGTCTTGACCATCGCTGTAAGTTTTTCTCTATATAGTGTGGATTCTTGGTGGTAGCCTATACCTGGAGTGGTTTTTTACTCGGATAGTTTTCCACTTCGTCACCAAAATCAGTGTGTTGAATTTTGTGTGATTGATTTACTTTTCTGCAATTTCTATTATTGATTAATATTGTGGATTTTATTGTTGTTGGTTGAATTGGTAATTGCCTGTTTCTATTCATAGTAAGCAGTAACAGGATGTGTCCTGCTTATTGTTTATAATTCGCATAGGGTCAGAACTTTGGATAACCCCGAATTTTCATACACCATTCTTGAAACTCCTAAATTAGAAACCAAGATCCATTCCTTGTGAGACAAGGACAAACCCTAGCTCTCTTCCATATAAACATGCACTAACCTAGCCACCTCTCCGGTCCAATGGCTCTAGCCCACGCCCAAGACCTCTCCACTCTCTCACATAGCACGAAAATAACAAGAAAAATACAAGCAAAGAACCTCTCCTAAGTCACGGCATTCATCAAGAAAATAACAAGAAAAAGTTCTCTTCATCTTCACTCTCCCATTGCCGAAATCATACCCTAATATAGCAGCCCCTTTAACACTAAAACAGTAGCCAAATCACGCCCAAACCACCCCATATACAGTAGCCAAACCACCACCCAACACATCAGCCATACAACTGAAATTAAGCATTAAAACAACCCTTCCCTGCACGCAAAACAGCCCTAAAAAACAGCAACTCATTCACCAAATTTCAGCCCTTCAAACAGCCCCCAAAATACCCAAACCAGTGAGTAAAACTGCACACTTACCCCTTAAAAAATCACAAAAAAATCTGCACATTAAGTCCCCTAAAAAACGCAAAAATAGCCCCATAAAACACAAAAATAAGACCTGAAGCAGTGAGCAGAAAACACATCCGAAACAGCAGCGAAACGAAGCCAAAACAGCGAGGAAAAGAGTGGAACAACGAGTTAAGACGCTAAGCTAGTGAACCGGAAGAGTAAGGAGCTTTTACCCCTTCCGATCTCCGCGAAACGCAAGTCCGAAGACAACTTAAAAGGTTAGACCTGAGGGTACTTTTCACACTCATCTTTATTTAATTTCTTGTTATTTATTTTGATTATATTTTCATTATTTGTTGCATTTTTTGTGTATAATGTGTGTTGTCGTTTTGGATGAATGGAAGTGTCATCTCTTGTGGTATATAGGATGGAAATCCAGACGTAAATTCCGTAGCCGAATCCGAATGGACGGTAGTGCGGTCTGTACTTGGGCAACAATTCCACGTACCACTTGAGCAAACAGCACTTGTTGATTTTATGTTATTTTGTTTGTTTAATTATTCGCCGTTTATTTTTTCCGTCTTTTAATTTCCGCATGTTATTTATTTATGTTATGATGAGATGAAGCGCATGGGCTTAGTAAGTGCGATGAAAGGTCCCCTTAAAGGGGTTAAAATCCTTTACCACGATGTTTCGCCGCGCCGGGTGATGCTCATTCGATTGGACGTAAGATGTGTTCAATTGGACGTGCGAAATCCGATATCTTTTATTTATTTACCTTTTATGCATTGTATTGTGTGCGCATGGGCTTAACTAGGGTGGGTGGAAGGTCTTTTATTCGAGGGAAAACGCCTTAAGGCTACCTTACCACGATGTTTTGCCGCGCTGTTTATTACGCGATTTATCGCTGTTTTTGCAAAACACTATTTTATTCATGCATTTTATTTGTTGCACTTTATTATGCATGCATGCGCATGGGCTTAACTAGGGCGGGTTGAAGGTCCTCTATTCGAGGGAAAATGCCTTAAGGCTACCTTACCACGATGTTTCGCCGCGCTATTTACTACGCGATTTATCGCTGTTTTGCAAAATACCATTTTACTCATGCATTTTATTTATTGCACGTTATCATGCATGCATGCGCATGGGCTTAACTAGGGTGGGTTTAAGGTCCTCTATTCGAGGGAAAATGCCTTAAGGCTACCTTACCACGATGTTTTGCCGCGCTATTTACTACGCGATTTATCGCTGTTTTGCAAAATATCATTTTATTCATGCATTTTATTTCTTTTTTTACGTAATGTTTTGCCGTGCTTTCTTTTCCATATTATTCATTCATATGACATCTCATTGCATAATCTTGTATCACATATAACATGCTTAATTGAAAATTTGTAGTAGTTGCATGGATATAGGCGCACGTTGTATTTCTCTCCCTCTTTGCATTTCTCTTTTTCTTGGTATTCCTTTCTTTCACTCATGTTAGTCGCATTCTTTGGCATTTCATCGTGACACGTTCATCTTTAATGTACGATTGCACCTTTGATTGTTTTATTTTGCGTATTTAAATTCGTATCTTTCTTCATCTCTTCAAGTTATGCGCTTATGTTGATTTTGTTTCTTATGCGGTTATTTTTATCTTATTTCATACGCCTTTATAATGCGCTTATAACATGAGATGTTCGCTGTTATTTTGATTTACTTTATATCGCATGACAATATTGCCATGGTTGTTTGTGTTTATGTTGCATGAATGATTGAACTCTTATAATTTTATATGATTGTTGTTGCATGCAAACTTAGCAATAGAACTTGATTTCATGTATGTTTAGATGTAAGTTTTTTATATTCATGCATGTGAACTTAGGATTGCGGTGCACTTTGAAATATATGTCATAGGTTTGGTTGGATTATTGCATAAATCTTTTCATTACAAGTGACATAAGTAAGGGACCATTCCGAACCCAACGGTTGAGGTCTTCCCTTGCGAGGGGTGAATGCGGCCTTAATCTCATTTTCCCGGTTCACACCGGGTGGCGACTCCATTATTCTCAGGTTTAGTCCCCGCGGGGTACTCCGTACTCCCAACTAGGCCTTGAGCCTAGGACAGCATGCGTCGTCCAGTTTCTGTGTTCCCACAATGAGAACTTGTCGTTAAGCTTCGATAACGCGTACAAGTGTAATACTAGTTTATTCTGCATTATCGATGTCCAGTCTCGATAATACTGCGACTATGGATGTTTAATGATTAAACCGTTCGTGGATTAATACTGTCTCATATCTTATTAATCCGGAACTAATCATATGGACTTTTATCATTTATATATATCCAAGTAATCCAATTACATATGATAAAAGAGTAATTTCTTTTGTCACATAGTTAATTTGTACAAAGAACAACATGTCTTTTATAAATAGTGATGTTATGTGTCATAATTGTCCAACATGTGCAAGTGGGTGATGTGAGGATGGTTTTCAATATTGTTTCACATTTTCATTTTTTTTCAAATGTGGGATATTTGTTGATCAATACTACCGTGAAACTATTGATTTTCTTACCACATGGGCATAATGTTGGAATGTTTTCTAGTGTGATAATCTAACATATATGTCCTTTTTTTTACGTAAGAGATCGTATTGGTTTTCCGAATAGTTCCTGTGAGTCTTTAAGGTACATTTAATAAGCACATTTTTAGAACTGAAACATGCACCAAATGGTGCCACCGGCTCCACCATGATCATCCTCTTAGCTAACGCCCTCTTTACAAAGTCTTTAATCAAAGTGTTATAAATAGTAGAATGTAAAACAATATAAGGAATTACGGTACTAATTTTCGTCCGTTTGCGTAATGATTTACTATTGAAGGAAACAACTTTGCCATCTACTTTGATTGATTTCACATTAATGAAATACACATCAGAACGAGCCGTGCTTATGAGTGGTGTTTTGAATTTTGATAAGCGACTTGGAAAATTCTTTGGCAACAGCATATATATAATACGAGCCACCGCCGATGAAAATATCCCCACGTTCTGA
>SKCR01033097.1:0-42109 GCA_019454045.1 Zanthoxylum bungeanum | reverse complement strand
AATAGCTTAGAGGATTTGATTGTCATGTATTGGGTTCGAGTTCAGGGGTCCATTTCTTATAAGAGTCTAGGGCAGTCGGAGGTTTTACGTATTATGCTTAAGCCCGGATCAGATAATTTTGCGGCGAGATTTTCAACTTTTCCAAATAACTCCCTATTGGTCTTCTTTCTTTTCTTAAAAATAATACCTATGTCTCTAGCATGCCAATTAGCACAAAATATAGCCAATACCAGCTCAATTTCCAGCTTGTTGAAGAATATTTAGGATATCTTGACATTGCAGACTTTGAGCAAAAGAGGTAATTTTCCAGATCTTCCTACCTTACAATATATAGTGCATGCATGGGTAGTGCATTCCACTTCTCATTTGCACACCGAGCCGAGCCTAGGAGTTCCTGCATTATCTTTCTTTTCCAAAGGTTTCCGGCCGACAGTTGACAATAAATTTTTGGCAGCTCTCCACGTGTTATCTTTTCAGGAATATCAAGGATTCAAATAATGTTCCACAGAAAGATAAACATTTGATTATGCATAATTGAAATAATTGAAAGAGCTAGGGAGAAAGCATTTTGGTTTTACAATTTACTCTCTTACATATACAAACATCAGTTGGGAGTATGAATGTTTATTTGATTTGTAAGATAAATATTTCTATATGATAAATATTTTATTTCTATTATTATTGTTATTATTAGTAGTAGTAATAAATGTTTATGATACCGGTGAGAAAATGCTCATGATAAATACAGTAAAGTTATTATTATTATTTTTATTTTTGTTATTATACATATTAATCAACTTATTTTTTGCTCAACTAAATGATGGTCCATTCACGTAGATATTAATACATTCCAATCTTGGCTTTTGTGCTTCGTTTGATTTTCTTGCCTTTGAATTAATGTACTTTGGTATTTTATCATATTAGATGACAAATGTACGTAAAGCTTGGGGTTGAGTAAGCTAAGTGCATATTAATATATATTTTATTAATAAAAATTGAGTCCCTCTCAAACTTGGGTTTTTTTAAACCTAAACAGACGTGGGCATAAAATTTGGCCCGGGCCGGGTGCCACCTAAGAGATGGTATTTGAATTTGAAAATTGAAAATTCAACTCAATAGTCTTAGTTATGGAAAGTACACAGTTGAGGAAAAAACTTTTACAATATTTAAAAAATATAAAAGGAAAAGGGGAAACGTTTTTAACTTTTTAATAAATCACATAAAAAAAAAAACACACTGTGGGGGCAGGGCCAGTGGCCTGACAATATTACCCTCCAATAATTTCAATATTTCACCTTCTTTCCCAAATACACAATTCCAAACCCTCCAATAATTATTTGATTGTACTTTTGTGGGGTCCAATAAAGAGTAGTGTTTTATTCTTCTTTATGATTCCCCCAATACAATCGTACAACAAACTTTTCAATATCTCACTGTTAATTCTCACCCATTCTTGATGGCGACAATGGCTATGGCAACTGAAGAAGAAGAGAAAAAGGATATGGGTTTTGCAGAAAAAGATGAAAATAGTGAAGAAGAAGAAGAAGAAGAAGAAGAAGAAGAAGAAGAGGAGAAATGGATAATGCATTATTCATCAAATCATCAAATACTGTTAGTTGGTGAAGGAGATTTCTCTTTCTCTTTTGCTTTAGCTCTGGCTTTTGGCTCTGCTTCCAACATCTGCGCTTCTTCTCTTGATTCACTTGGTAATTTTATTTCTCTCTTAATTTGCTTTTTAAGATGACAAGTATTTTTTTTTTTTTTGGGGTTTAACATATCTTGTTCATTTGGATGCTAACATATACTTCTATAATTGGACGGATTAGATACTGTGAAGAAGAGATACAAGAAATCGCCATCAAATTTGGACACTCTACAGAAGCTGGGAGCATCCATTCTCGATGGAGTTGATGCAGTTAAAATGAAGCATTGTCCAGAATTAAGCGAGCGGAAGTTTGATAGAATCATCTACAACTTCCCACATGCAGGCTTTCATGGGAAGGAAGACAACCGTCAACTTATTCGGTGATCTTTTTTAATCTACTCTCTTGTAGAAATTTTATGTTTTTATTGTTTGATTTTAAGATAGGGATTCATAATTCATGATCCTGAAGACTTCATGGATAGGATTAAATCTTCATTGAATAGTATAGTTTCTAAAGGGTAATTGCTAAATTGGTGATGAAGAAATTAAAGGTTCATATAGATTTACAAACAAGTTGTCTTGAAAGCGACAACCCCATTTTGATTTTTAGGGATTTTGGACTTGGATGATTCTTGCGTAGGATATTGTTGTATGGTTTTGCTTCCAATATTTGATAAGCAGAGTCCAATTTCAACAAATGGTCAATATAGTGACATAAAAATGGTTAAAAAAAATGAGTGAACTTGTTCTATTAAGTGATCCATATTTCTTAATAAATAAGTATATATAGTAGTCAAGAATTTGCTGTGATAATTCTACTTCACTGGTTCTTAAAGTGGTGGCTCATATACCTGTTGTCATAATCTTATTTCTGGTAATTGTAGAAAGCATAAGAGTCTTGTGGAAGGTTTCTTCAGAAATGCAAGTGGCATGCTAAGGCCTAATGGTGAAGTTCATGTAACCCACAAAACTACAGCTCCATTTTGCAACTGGAATATTGAGGAACTTGCCCGCAAAAACTCTCTGTCATTAATCTACCGCGTTAAATTTAAAAAAGAAGATTACCCAGGTTACAACCACAAGAGAGGAGCTGGTTCGAAATGTGATGAGCCCTTCCCCTTGGGAGAGTGCAGTACCTTCATATTCGGATTCTTTCGTGCACATAAGAAATCTAGAGTAATGAGTTATGATGGATTTACTAATGGAAGACCTCAGCTTGTTCAAGAGATTCCATTCCAACTGCAGAAGCATGAAATTCCATTTGGCTTAAGATATCCTCATGCAAAGTCAACTACTGGTATGGATGAATTTCCAGCCTATGTGAAGTTTGATGGTAGCACTGTGCGATACTCTGTTCATTTATCTCCTAGGTTTGACAGTTTCATACATCCTCAAACAGGCTTCACCAGAAATATGACTGACCTTCCAGGATATAAGAGACCACCTCTGATTAGTGGCATCCCAAGAGAAAATGCTATGTTCCATAATGGCTGCTTCAATAGTTCCAACAAGACACTTGGAAGATTTGGTATGGATGTGGGCTATCTTGGCCGTGAATCACTAATTCCATGTGAAACATATATCTCAGAAGCACCAGGATTCCAAACAGAAAATGCTTGGAATTATGACGGCTGCTTCAATAATGCCAATAAGACAGGAAGAAGAATCAATTGTGATGTGGGTTATCATTTCTTGGGATCACCTTCTTTGGAAAGAAATATCACAGAAGAAACAATATTCCGAAGAGAAAATGCTAGGATCTATGATGGCAGCTTCAGTAATGTCAATGACACACTTAGAAGAATCGGTGATGATGCAGGCTATGCTGTCCACGAATCACTTTATCCATCCAGTAGATATGTGGCGGAATCATCAGGAAGAACCTTAAATGGATATTTGCATGCTCTGAATGAACGCTGCCGTCAGAGCAATTTGAGATCAGCATTGCTGCCAAGGAAGAGGTTGGATGTTAGTTACAATTGTGATGTGGGTTATCATTTCTTGGGATCACCTTCTTTGGAAAGATATATCACAGAAGAAACAATATTCCGAAGAGAAAATGCTAGGATCTATGATGCCAGATTCAGTAATGTCAATGACACACTTAGAAGAATCGGTGATGATGCAGGCTATGCTGCCCATGAATCACTTTATCCATCCAGTAGATATGTGGCGGAATCATCAGGAAGAACCTTAAATGGATATATGAATGCTCTGAATGAACGCTGCCGTCAGAGCAATTTGAGATCAGCATTGCTGCCAAGGAAGAGATTGGATGTTAGTTACCAGCTATAAGGAGTGTTGGTATTAAACTTTTGTTGCAGCTTGAACACCCTTTTGCATTTAGTTGTGAATGCTAGTTAAGCATGTGGATCCTAGATTCCTAGTACAGGTGGAAATCAAGCATAGTTTTGCTTTCACTTGTTTTTCTTCAAGAATTTCAATTATGTATTGGAGTGTTGTATGGTGTTACCAACCTCCTATTTTGCAAATCCCTCAATCTTCGGGTGCCGATGCTTCGATTTTCCAAGGTAAATTCATCAAACTTTTAAAGCTTTCATTGATATGGATATTACAATCACAAGGTCTCAAAAAAAAAAAGAAGTCATGATCTTTGTTTCGCATGATCTTTGTTTACCTTTGTTGGAACCAAGTTTGAGATAGAACTCCTATCGGGTAGTTTCGAATTCGGACTTTGACGGAGATCCTGATTTCAGATTCTGATGGTAGATTTTGCCATCATACTCTGATGGTAGGTTATGCCACTCTAATGACAGGCTTTGTTATCAAGCTCTGACGAGGGATCTAGATTTCATTTGAATATATTTAGCCACGTGTCATGTGCCTAATTTTTTCCTAAACAAGTTTGAATTCTGTAAAAGGTCGAGGATAAAAAAAATAATAATTTAGATTTTTCCATCTTCCTACCTTATATATATATATTCGGGATTCTCTAAAGGATGTATATTAAAACCTTGGAGGAAATAAAAATCTGTCAGCCCTGATGTTTCGCTGCCTCAGTGCTTCTAACCGTACAATCCACAAAAATTCAAATTGCAAAATTACAAAATAAAGATATATAAACATTCCTTAATTATCAAAATAGCCTTGTTTCTTCAAGGAAAAAACAAATCCAATATGTTAGTTCCATTTTTATTGGCATGTGTCCGTGACAAAACAAGTTCAATTGAGTTGTAATCTTTCTTGAAGATCTTGTGCAATTGGACTGGTTTCTGGCTGCTGTGCATCAGACATACGTTCGTGGTGCGTTCGTTGCAGTGTTCGAACGGTTGGCGTTAGTGTCACGTTCTCTATTGGGTTCGAACGGGCACATTCCAGAGAGCAAACGTTCGAGGCACGTTCTTGTGGGGTTCGAACGGGAGCATTCCAGAGAGCTCACGTTCGTTGTGCGTTCGATTGACGTTCGAACGAGTCTTCACAGAAAGGGCGCGTTCGTGTAGCGTTCTAGTAAGCGTTCGAACGCGACTGCGATCTGAACGCGTTTTTGGCCTGCAAAACCCTAGGTTTTCACCCTACCTATAAATAAACACTTAGCCTCCATTCCCCATTAGTTGAAAGAGCTGAAACACTTTTCCCTTGAGCCAAATCTCTCAAAGCTTTCAACTCTCTTTGAATCCACCATTGAAGACTTCTTCATCTTCTTGTCTTCTTCATTAATGGTGTGAATCCACCATTGAAAGAGGCCTTGGTCTTGAGATGTGTAAGGAGGTCCTGCAGCAGAGCTCCCAGTGCCTGGTATCAGAGCCACGTTGATAAATAAAATGTTGATCCCTTATTTTAGGGTTTTTTGCACTAGTTAATATCTCGTTATAAGGAAAATGAACTGCATCGGTTAAATTCCATTCACATTTTCCATTAAATGGCTCACTCCCTAAAATCTAGGAACTTTCCTATTCTAAATGATTGTCCAGCTTAAATAAATAAAAAATAATTAACCGATTGTCTCATTCCTTATTCAACAGATTTGTGTCATTCAAAAGATGATATCTCGTGCTCAATTTTCGCACGATCTTTGTTTGTCTTTGTTGGAACTAAGCCTGAGATGGAACTCCTATCAGGTAGTTTCGAATTCGGACTCTGACGTAGATCCTGATTACAGATTCTGATGATAGATTTTGCCATCAGACTCTGATGGTAGGTCCTGTCATCGGACTCTAATGATAGCAACTGTACCAGACTCAAATGACAGACTCTGTAGATCTGATCGTTTCCCAAGATTCTGGTAACGTATTAATGAGTATTAAGCCATTTACCTCATCTCTGAAGTCTATACCCAATCCAGACAATTCCTTCATGGTTCCGAGGAAATCGTTGATATGGTCCGCCACATCTGTACCTTCCTGGTATTTCAAACTCATCATCTTCTTGATGTAGTACAGCTTGTTGTTTCCAGTTTTTGCTCGAAAAAGCTCCTCCAGCTTTCTCCATAAGACGCGTGCATTTGTCTCTTCACTGACATGGTTCACGATACTGTCGTCGATCCACTGACGAATAGTACTACATGTTTTCTGGTGAAGATTAGCCCACTTTCCATCGGTCATTCCTTCTGGTTTCTGCTCCAGAAATACCGATCCGTCATAGTCCTTCACATACAGAAGGTCTTTCATCCTTCCTCTCCATGTGAAATAGTTTGTACTGGTTAACAAAATCATTTTTCCGTTGCTCCCCTCCATCATAAAAATTCTAAGCAGAATTTCAAAAAACAGACCTCATCGTTGCGTCCGGAATGGTCGAAAATGGTGGAAATGACACTTCGTTTGTCAAAATCCGACACAGGGACCAAATTGCAAATTCCAGAAATTACAGGGGTCACAGTGCAATTTCCGAAAGTTTAGGGGCCAAAGTGCAATTATAGAAAAGTTCATGGACTATATTGCAATTTCCAAAAAGTTCAGGGACTAAATTGAAAATTTCTGAAAGTGTAGGGGCTAAATTGTAATTTTCAGAAAGTTCAGGGACCATTCTGAAATTTACCAGGCACCGCTGACGTGGCACGTGCTGACGTGGCGGATGACGTGGCAGTGCTGGGTGCTGACGTGGCGCTGACTGGGCGCTGACTCGGCGCTGACTGGGCGACACGTGGCGCTGACGTGGTCGTCTTCTACCTTCAGACGGCGCGTGCGGCGCGTGAATGCGCGTGGGGCGCGTGGCTTGCTCTCTGTCTGGCGCGTGACGCTTCGTCTGACCTCCGATCGATCACCGGAAAATACCACCGTGCTCGTCTCGCCGTGAAACTTCTGATGGTATGCTCAAAATCGATTTTTGACAACTTTTGTCGCATCCGACTTTCCGAACCTGTTTCCGAGTTTCGGGATCCCTCCGAGTAACCTTAGCTCTGATACCACTTGATGTGATTAAACACACAATAATAGAGGTGATTGGAGAGAAAACTCTTCTTTTATTACACAAACAAAAGAATTACAAAGCTTTATAACCCAAGCTTTACAAAAAAACTCTCACACCACTTTACTCTCTATTTTACTCACTCTAGGATTTCTGGGATACCTCTAATAATGGTTTATGGCTCAAATTTATAGTATTAGAAAACGTGTTTACTGTTCACACGTGTTCTAGACTTGCTGGCACACACACACACCCAAGTTGCTCTTCACAGCTTGTGGCAAGCTGTTCTTCACAGCTTCTTTTCAAACTTTCAGTTGAGTTTGTTTTGTTGTGTTGCTGTCTTCAACAGTTTCGCTGCCTCAGTGCTTCTAACTGTACAATCCACTAAAATTCAAATTGCAAAATTACAAAATAAAGATATATAAACTTTCCTTAATTATCTAAACAACCTTGTTTCTTCAAGGAAAACAAAATCCAATATTAATATAATCCAAGCTCTAATATCCTCTAATCCAGACGCCTGCCAATAACCTATATAATTTTTCATATTAATTCTTGCCTCCCAGACCGTTTCTTTTTCGCCAAAATTTTTAAGTAGTGGCAAAGTTTCAGAAATCACAAGAATTTCAGTAGCAGACAATGGATAATATATACATGGTCAGAATTTTTATCTCTTTTTTTTTTCTTTTCTCCGTTTCAGTGATCAATTTTAGTATTACTATATAGTAGTATTTCATTCTGGTCATGTAATTCCTTATTTTGTTTATTTATTTTTTTCCCAATTATATATATTCGAGCAGACTTGTGCTCTGAAGGTAGCAACCTCATTTCCTGGATGGAATTGGATGTTGAAAAAGGAACTCGAAAATATCGGAGGTACTTTTATTTTCAATTTATTTTAGAAATTTAATATATCCTTGTTCTTATACTTTATTTATTTATTTATTTATTTATTTGTCTGTGTGTTAGGATTATCGTACTACATAGACTCGGATGGAACAGTGCATGTGTCTGGTAAAACAGACCCATACTTGATTGTTCATATGCTTGGAAAATCAGGGATTCATGTAGTGATTAGTCAAATTTCCGGAGACTATCAATCTAAGAACAAGCCTTTGAAGATGAGGAATCAGGGTAATATTTATGGTCATAATTATTATGGATCTTATATGCCAATGCCTTGTTACCCGTACTACCACTATTAGTATTTAATATTAGCCAATTGTGGCCATAAAACCCCCCTAGTTTTGCAATATTATGTAGCTATTAGAAGAGATTGGTCTTGTCCATTAACTGATTGGAACTTAATTTGCCAAATTCCCTTCTTTTTAAAATAAATAATTAAAAAAATACAAGACATTGGTCCTGGTTGATATTTTTTGTAAGATGGATATCATCTCCATATTTTTACTCCGAATTTGCAAGGAGAAATTAATATTGATTGATATTTGATCAATGGCTTTTCTTAGGTATGTTACTATTTATATTCTTCTGTTTAATATTATAGTGTGATATGAATCTTTTTGATAACATCTTTCACGAATTTCGCTTTTGTGGTTTTTAATTAAAATATGGTTAATGTTATTTATATATTTATATTTTGGATCAATAGTTCACAACATCTCTATATTTTATAAAATAACTCAACAGTCAACACCTCCATATCACTTAAATATTAACATAACTTTACAGTTTCACCCTTATTCAATTTAGATAATTAACATTACTTACAACAACAACAACAACAAAAATCATATAAACAAAAAATGTAAATTATATAATTCTTTAACGAAAAATCAAATTTAATTTCTTAGAGATTAAAATATATTTCACCACTAAATTTTAATAAATAAAAATTTGTGAATCATTTCTTTAATTAAATTAGAAATTTTAAAAATTCTAATAATTAAAAATATGTGAAGTATTTCTCAAATTAAATTAGCAAATTTAAGAAATGATAGTAATTTTCAAAATAAAAAATTATTTTCTATGAATATTCAAATTTTTCCTCATATAAAATATATTTTACATGATTAATAAAATATATTTTACATGATTAACAATTACAATATTGATTTAAATAATACAAATAAAATAATTTTATTTATCATTAATTCCTCTTAATTTAAATAATTTTGACTTTTTGTTATAGAGAAAGTTTTTGTCATTTATTTTAGTTATCCAAATTTATAAAGGATAAAATTATCAAATTAAATAAAAAAAAATTTAGGAAAAATGGTGTTTTGGAATATTTTTCAAATCATAGAGATGTGATGAGAACTTGAATCCAAATATATGGATATAATGATAATTTACCCTTAAATATATGACATTTAATTGAAATATAAGGATGTATCATGCTTCAGCGGTTCGGCTCCTTTTTAACTTTTATGGTGCGTTTATTAATTGATAATCAGAATGAATATAATGAGTAAAATCAGAAGAAGGGATTGAAATCAGAATAAGTTGTATACTTGAGTTGCAGGAATCGGAATCAACAGTACTGTTTGTAGGACACAGGAGCTGGGCGACGCATGCTGTTCCGGGTCACGCCCAAACTCCCTTTAACCAAGCCCCTTCACGCTAAAATGCAATGCATGTTATTGATGTGTTACTTTATCTTATAGTCGGAATGGATTGTTAAAAAGTTATGAAAATACCCTTAACTAAAATTGTGTATGTTTCATTAACATTATAAATGATTAGGTAAATATGCTAATTTATTATAATATCGTGCATATGATTTTTATCATAATACGCTATTTTTTTAAGAATATTTTTTTTATTTGTTAAAATTTAATGAAAGATAAATGATTGTTGATCATGTTTTAACCCTCAATATTCAAAGAACCCAACAAAATGATATCGGTAATACAAGGTAAAATTTGTTACAAAAATATAGTTGAAGTAATATTATTAATATAACTAGAGAGTTGATCCAAAATGCTTATAGTCAATCCTAAAATTTAAAATTTAAAATCCACATATAATACATTCATAATTTAAATATCATAAAGGCTAAGAAATATGATAAATGTCAAGATCAATACATTGTAGAGTCCAGCTTGCATGAAGTTGTTTTACATGAAGCATGAAGCTGCCAAGAAGCTTCCCACCATTCCAGCAAGGTCCAGCTAGCATCATCAACATGAAGAATGAAGCTAAGGTGACTTTCGATGGATCCACAAAATCAGGAGAAATTGGTGGAAATCACTGTTCATTTGTTGAAAATTAGAGCCAACATTTGGCTATAAATACTGAGCTCAGTTTTGAGCTTAAAGCATCCCAAAGAGTGTTGAGAATTGTATATTAGAGAGTGTGAAGTTTTTTGTAAGTTTCTAGTTGTAAACTTGTAATCTATTCTTGTGAGTAATAGATAGTAATTCAGTTTTTCCTCAAATCTTCTCTAAAGTGATCGGTGAATCACAACAAGTGGTATTAGTAGCTTTGGTTCTTCTTTGGGGTCGAAAAACCGAAGAACGGAGCTCGGTTCGGAAAATTCGGGTTCCGACAAAGTTGTCAAAAATCAACTTTGAGCATACCATCAGCTAGTTCACGTCGATACGAGCACGGTGGTATTTTCCGGCGATCAAATGGAGGTCTGAGCTGCCCGCACCCGCCGACACGCACCGGAGAGTGAAGCACACTCTCGGTCACGCGCCGCACGCGCTTCTGGAGCTTGAAGACAATACGTGGCAGCCACGTCAGCGCACAGTCAGCGCCATGTCAGCACACAGTCAGTGCCTCGTCAACGTACAATCAACAGCCACGTCAGCCGCCAAGTCAGCGCCACATCAGCAATGAGTCTGCCACGTCAGTACCACGTGTCCGCCACGTCAGTGCCACGTCATCAGACACGTCATCGCCATGTCAGCAAGGAGTCTGCCACGTCGGCGCCACGTGTCTGCCACGTCAGCAACCGATCCCACACTACCACGTCAGCACTGCCACGTCAGCATCCTGATAAATTTCATTTAGCCCCCTGAAGTTTTGAAATTTACAGTTTTGCCTCATAATTTTTAGGAATTTACAAATCAGCCCATGTGTCGGATTTAGACCAACGAAGAGTCTATTCCACCATTTTCAACCGTTCCGGACGCAACAGTGATCTCAAATTTGTGAAATTCAGCCCCAATTTTATTGTATTTACATTTTAAACTTTAAAACTTAAAATGGAAATTAGAGATTCGTCTTCTGGTGCAATAATTAAACTAGCTGCAACTTTTTACTCCCTCTGGAGACCTCGGATGATATATTTTTTACATTGAAAAGATTTGTTTGATGTCATCGAGTTTAAGAGAGTGAAACCAGAGTCTGTTAAGGAGTATGATTGGAATAAACTCAACAACAGAACTTTGGGTTAGATAAGACAGTGGATCGGTCACAGTGTCTTCCACCACGTAGCATATGATTCAGATGCTTACAAGATGTGGATAAAACTGGAAGATATGTTCCAGGCCAAGACAGCTCGGATTAAAGCCCTGTTAATGAGACGTTTGGTGAATCTGAAGCTACGGAGTGGAACTTCCGTTGCGGAAAACACCAACGAGTTCCAGAGCCTGGTGAATCAGCTGTCTGCAGTAGACATGCAGCTGGGAGATGAAGTACAAGCCCTATTACTACTCAGTTCTCTTCCTGATAGCTGGGAGACATTGGTGGTTACTCTCAGCAATTCCGCTCTAGGAGGTAAAGTTACCATGCCTATGGTAAAAGATGCCCTATCGAATGATGAGTCCAGGGAAAAGATGTTGGCTCAGAACAGACAGAAGCTTTCGTCACAGAGACTCAAGGAAGAAGGAGAGAGAGGCAGAAGCACAACCAGAGGTAGATCCTCAGATGGAAGGAAGCATACCTATAACTGCTACCATTGTGGCATTGTAGGCAACCTAAAGAAGAATTACCGAAAACTGCAACGAGAGCAGAGAGAAGGCAATCACCAGCCGAAGAATGACGAAAGAGAGACATTGGTCGTTGTCCAAGCAGATGTAGCAATATGCTCCATACAGTAAGAGACATGCCTTCACAACGTAACCCAAGATGTTGAGTGGGTGGTAGATACTGCAGCATCCTACCACATCACTCCTCACAGAGATTTCTTCACAACATACAAAGCAGGAGACTTTGGATCAGTGAAGATGAGAAATATTAATTCCCCTATGATAGTAGGAATGGGTGATATTCAGTTGCGGACAAATGTTGGGTGTACATTGACATTGAAGGATGTCCTGCATGTTCCAGAACTTCGGCTGAATGTACTCTCGGGGATAGCTCTTGACAAACAGGGCTATGACAATCACTTCAGAAATGGCACATGGAGAATGACAAAATGTGTCATGGTTGTCGCCCGAGGACATGCTTGCGGCACACACTATACAAGACTCATGTGAAGATTTGTGCAGACAGCCTCAATGTAGCTGAAAAATAGGCTTCTTAAAATCTGTGGAACCGGAGACTCGGACACATGAGTGGGAGATGGTTGTCTACCCTGAACAAGAAGGAGATTACCAAGGATGCTGCACGAGGTCCTTGCAACCACTACTCGATTGGTAAGAACACAAAGTCTCATTTGATTTCTCTTCAGAGAGAAGATCAGAGTTGCTCAGTCTGGTGCACTCTGATGTTTGTGCTCCTTTTGAGGATTTTATTGGGCGGTAACAAGTATTTTCTGACTTTCATTGATGATGTTTCTCGGAAAATCTGGGTGTATTTCCTCAAGACGAAGGATCAGGTCCTAGATCAGTTCAAGTTGTTCCACGCCATGGTAGAGCATGAAATATGGAAGAAACTGAAGTGTCTTCGCACAGACGATGGAGGCGAGTACAGTTCCAGAGAGTTCGAAGCCTACTGCTGGAGACACGGGATTCGACATGAGAGAACTGTTCCACACACACCACAACATAATGGTATCGCTGCGAGAATGAAACGCACCATTATGGAGAAAGTTGGAGGAATGATCAGTATGGCTAAGTTGCCAAAGCCATTCTGGGGAGAAGCTGTTTGTGCTTCCTGGTACCTGATCAATAGATCATCATCTTTACCGTTGAACATGGAGATTCCGGAGAAAGTGTGGTCTGGTAAGAATCCCTCCTACACTCGCCCTAGAGTATTCGGTTGTTTAGCCGTTGTACATGTATCCAATGAGCTCAGACAGAAGCTCGATGCAAAGACAACTCCATGTATATTCCTAGGCCATGGAGATGAAGAATTTGGATACAGACTATGTGATCCGAATGTGAAGATGGTCATCAGAAGCCAGGAAATAGAGTTTCTTGAAGACCGAACAATTGAAGACATTAAAATGCCCAGAATGTCTTCCAATTCCAGTGCCAACAGAAATCCAGATCCAGCACCAGCACGATTGGCCACAGATAGGGTGCACGAGGAAATTCCAGAAGCAGAACCAGATGAGGCAAATGAGGATGTTGAGCAGGGGGAGACACAGCCTGTTCTATCGGAGATTACAGAAGAAAGTGTTGAGCAGGGGGAGCCGCAACTTACTCCACTAGAAGCTACAAGATCATTCACAGAGATGGATGATGATAGACCTCCTGAAACCAGTGGACCTCAGACAAGAAGATCTGAGCAAGGCAGGATTCCATCAATCAGATATCCAGGATCCGAATATACTCTGCTTACTGATGAGGGGGAGCATGAGAGTTTTCCACAAGGCAAGAAGACACTGAGGAATAAATGGGTGAAGAAACATGACAACATAATTGTGCAGAGACACACCGAAGATTATTGTGTAGATACACAATGGATTGTATTATGCAGAGACATAGAAGAAGAATAATGTACAGAGATGCAGTGAAGTGAGCTATGCAGAGACACAGCCGACATGTCATAAATGAGTAGTGATCGGGACAAGCTAGAGCTGTGCAGAGACATAGCTGGGATAGCTGTCAGATGACGATTGTTTCGGATGCAGCTGAAGGGGGAGAAATTGTAGAGTCCAGCTTGCATGAAGCTGTTTTACATGAAGCATGAAGCTGCCAAGAAGCTTCCCACCATATTCCAGCAAGGTCCAGCTAGCATCATCAACATGAAGAATGAAGCCAAGGTGACTTTCGATGGATCCACAAAATCAGGAGGAATTGGTGGAAATCACTATGCATTTGTTGAAAATTAGAGCCAACATTTGGCTATAAATACTGAACTCGGTTTTGAGCTTAAAGCATCCCAAAGAGTGTTGAGAATTGTATATTAGAGAGTGTGAGGTTTTTTGTAAGTTTCTAATTGTAAACTTGTAATCTATTCTTGTGAGTAATAGATAGCAATTCGGTTTTTCCTCAAATCTTCTCTAAAGTGATCGGTGAATCACAACATACATCCCTTTAATTCTACAAACGAACATATATCAAACGATATAATTAGTAAGCTCCGTTATCACAATACAAGGTCTAGCAAAATTAATAAATTCATGCTATTACAGTACATGAATTCGGTAAAATCAAACAAAAAAGATTAGTGACCATTGGTGACAAAAAAAAAGATTGAAAAAAATTTAAAATATAATCCTAATTAATAATCAGTTTTTGATGGCTTCCATAAATCCAAAACTCCCATGTATATATCAATAATACTAAAAATAATTATCTTGGTTGATTATAAATATAGTTAAGGAATAATAATATCTACTTGCATTGATTACTAAAGACGCAGGCAGTGATGTAGAGAGAAGACGAAGATGGCTGGAGAAAGTTAGAGAGATTTAATAATGGCTTTGGCTTGAGAAGATGAAGTTCTAAAAGAAAACAGGCATTTTACATGTTCTCAATTATTTGGATACAAAAGGAATTTGAAATTTTTTAAATGAGTAAATATGTCACACTCAAGAATTAATGAGATTGTCATTTTAAGGGGAGTTTATGGGAATCACAATCTCATTCCCTAATCCAATTTTTTTCATTGGACCCACTTTTTTGATTCACATTCCCCCTTCATTTTAAGTAATTAAACACAAGATTCATTCACATTATCCATTTCAATTTCATAATCCAATAATTAAACACGCCATTAAGATTAGATGAAATTATCATTAATGCCCTTTAAAAGTTTAAAATTTTTTAAAAAACCATAATTTCTAGTACAATTTTCCAAACTTTGTCTCTTTCTCTCTCTTTTCCCTTAAATTATACTTACTTTTAAATTTTCTACTTCGTTTTACTTTTCTCAATCATTTATTTATAAAATTGTGAGTCTTTTCTCCTATAATTCTTTTTGGTGAAATTTTATTCTTTCTCTTAATTTATGTTAATTAGGGCGAGGGAGATGAGCTATTAAAGTATCAAAAAATAAAACAAAAAAAATACATTTTAATGAATAAATAATGAAACCGGATAAGTCTAGTTATGTTTATATATTATAAGAAAAAATGTAAAAAAAATAATAATAATAAATCGATTTAGTACTTATTATTATTATTGAATTATACTCGTTTTGAAGATTTGAATTCAAACCTAAAATGAGTTATATCAAGTTTTTTTGTAACAATCTTTTGTCATATGTGCATTAATATATTAATGAACGGTTAAGAGTAGAAAAATCCAAGCCCCAACCTTGATTTTAATTAACAAAAAATTAATTATATAAATTAATTATTAATTTTAAATACATATATTTATAATTAAATTTTTAAGGTTCTATCCAAAAAATCACTAAAAATCTTTAAATTCTTAATTTTTTTCATTTATAATATTAAAAAATTTAATATTAATATTTTTTTTCAAAAAAATAAAAATAAAAAAGTTATTTTATAAAAAAAACTCGACCCAACCGAAACCTGGCCTGAGCCGGAAAAGACAAAACTCGTACTCGACTTATTGCCATCTAACGGTTAAAATTTAGTTACATATGAATTCATATCCAATAATTACTAATCACTAGTTATAAGAAATTGAACGTAAACTATCCTCCACTAGAATAAATTTAAGGGTCAGCCAGTGTTTGTTCAAGTCTAGGATACAGAACGACTTTCTGTTTGCATGGTCAAGGATATTTATAATCAATCGAGGACTTATCTTTTCATCTTCTCCAACAGTTAATCTGGAGTGCTTTGCCCTAGATCATTGATATCAAGTGTTCATAATAATGGCGAAACTACAATATGTACAATGAATCTAATTGAAAATAAACAATTATTGTAAATTAATTAATGAAGATAGGAAGAAAACTAGGAGACATCTCGAAGCTCACACTGTACATGATGAATAATTTTGTGGATATAAATTTAAATGATGAGGTGCTTCTTAAGTTTTAAACAAATCCTCTTGTATCCGATTTAAACAATCAAATTATGGAGGAAGCAGTGGTTAAATTACTAGATAATGAAGTAGAAATTGAGAAATGGATAAAACATTATAGCAGCCATCAGAAGATTCTCTTGGTAGGTGAGGGAGATTTCTCATTTGCTTCTTGCTTAGCCAAAGCATTTGGCTCAGCTACCAATATGGTTGCCACTTCAATCGACTCCAAAGGTTAAAAAAATATTTATGTTATAATTAGAACAATGTTGTATTTATATTAATTAATTAGTTTTAGAATCAAAGTAATTTATGTGTAATTTTGAACCAACCCAATATGCATGCAAAATGTAGAGCTATTAATGCAGAAGTATTCAAGAGCTGCCACCAACTTGAAAGAGCTGGAAGATCGTGGATGCGACATTGTTTATCGAGTTAACGCCCATACAATGAGCCATCACCCGCTGCTTAAGTCAAAATCTTTTGATAGGATTGTCTTTAATTTTCCTCAAGCCGGTTTCCATTTCTCTTATCGTTATCGTGAACATGACATGTTCGTCATTCAGTAAGTCAAGCTAAACTGAATCTACATACAATTATGATACTTTACCCAAGTTAACTTAAAATCCGAAAATATATTAGGTTTTTTAAAATTTTCATCAGCCCACTTAAATTATGAAACATGGATATTTTGCACTAAAAAACTAGAAATAACAGATATTTTATATCCAAAACTATCTAGTTATTTGGATGTAAAATATTCTTTTAATAACTTGGTGGACATATGTATTTTTTTTTAAAATAAATAAAAATAAATAAAATCTATTATATTTTTAGACTTTAACTTAACAAGAGATAGACTGATGATAATTTCCCTTTAAAATATTACAATTGAAGAAATTTCCTTTTTAAACAGGCGTAACCAAGAATTGGTAAGAGGGTTCTTGAAAAGTGCAAGGAACATGTTGAAGGGGAAAGGAGAAGTTCATGTAAACCACAAAACTGCTTATCCATTTAATAAGTGGGAAATAGAGAAGCTGGCTGTGGAGGTTGGGCTGCGCTTGGTTGAAAGATTGTCATTTAGTATATCGAATTATCCAGGTTATGAAAATAAGAGAGGAGAGGGGAACAGATGCGACGAGAGTTTTCCTGTTGGTTTGTGTGCAACATTCAAATTTGGTTATTAATATGTATGTATGCTCATTGAGAAATGTATTTCATTTCTTGTTCAACTAATATATATATATATATATATATATATATATATATATATATATATATATCGGGATTCTCTAAAGGATGTATATTAAAACCTTGGAGGAAATAAAAATCTGTCAGCCCTGATGTTTCGCTGCCTCAGTGCTTCTAACCGTACAATCCACAAAAATTCAAATTGCAAAATTACAAAATAAAGATATATAAACATTCCTCAATTATCAAAATAGCCTTGTTTCTTCAAGGAAAAAACAAATCAAATATAATCCAAGCTCCAATATCCTCTAATCCAGACGCCTACCAATAACCTATATAATTCTTCATATTCTTGCCTCCCAGGAAATTTTTGTCGTTTCTTTTTCACCAAAAATTTACAAGTAGTAGCAAAGGTTTCAGAAATCACAAAAATTTCAGTAGCAGACAATGGATAATAGATATATGGTTTGAATTATTCATATTGAATATTAAATAATTTATTTGGTAATTTTGAAAAATTTTAAAGTTGCAATTTCGCCCAAACCGTGAGCTTCCGTTGCGTCCGCGCTAGAACTCCAACAATCTTTGTTTTTTGTCAGCGTCAGCTTTTGCTTTAGCATTTTTGCTTTAGCTGTAGCATTTTCACCTTTAGCATTTTTTGCTTTAGCTTTCGTAATATTGTTTGCTATGTGTGTAATTTATGTTCACTCTTTAGGGTTCTGTCCTAATAAGATTCCTTATGTTTCCTCCTCTAGCCTATATAAGGGGGATGGTTTTCATTTTGTAATCAGGTTCTAATCAAGTTTGAAGTTTGATGGTTGGTTTCCAAAAAACCTTAAGTAAATAAAATAAGAAGTTTGCTTATATGAATGTTCACTAATCATCTCTCTCTCTCTCAAACCCGAGTTCTATGTATATACTTCATAACCCCATTCCTCTTTGTTTCATCGTGGTATTTGGAGATCTTCTCCAGTATCAATTATGTTTTGATCCTTTTTCTGGTCTCTGTAGTAGGAAATAGTTACACTATCACTCAGACACTAGTGATAATCCATACACTACCAATTTGTTTTAGTTATACTTTTACTCAGACTTGGTTCTGATCCATATACTATCTGTTTGTTCCTCCATTGAGACGTAGGTTCCTATTCATCTTCTCAGTTTGTTACATAGTAAGTAAGCCAAAGCAAAAGAGCGTACTCACAGTGGACCTTTAGGCCATGAGGAGTCGTCATGTATCCAGACGAGAAGGCATGAGCATAGGCGGTCCGAACGTTTCATTCTGAGATTCATGAAGAAGTACCCAGGGAGTTCATGATCTAGAGTTTTAAAGAGTTTCATTCAGAGAAGTATAGAGAAGCACCCAGGGAGTTTCTGGTCATGAGTTCTAGGGAGATTCATTCCATGTTTGTATGGTGCGTTACCCAAAGAGGCCTTGGTCTTGAGATGTGTAAGGAGGTCCTGCAGCAGAGCTCCCAGCGCCTGGTATCAAAGCCACGTTGATAAATAAAATGTTGATCCCTTATTTTAGGATTTTTTGCACTAGTTAATATCTCGTTATAAGGAAAATGAACTGCATCGGTTAAATTCCATTCACATTTTCCATTAAATGGCTCACTCCCTAAAATCTAGGAAATTTCATATTCTAAATGATTGTCCAACTTAAATAAACAAAAAATAATTAACTGGTTGTCTCATTCCTTATTCAATAGATTTGTGTCATTAAAAAACTGATATCTCGTGCTCAATTTTCGCACGATCTTTGTTTGTCTTTGTTGGAACTAAGCCTGAGATGGAACTCTTATCAGATATTTTCGAATTCGGACTCTGACGGAGATTCTAATTCCAGATTCTGATGATAGATTTTGCCCTCAGACTCTGATGGTAGGTTCTGTCATCAGACTCTAATGATAGCAACTGTACCAGACTATAATAACAGACTCTGTTATCAAGCTCTGACGAGTGATGTGCCATCAGACTCTGATCCCATTTGAAATGTATTTAACCACGTGTCATGTGCCTAATTTTTCCCAAAACAATTCAAATTCTGTAAAAGGTCGACGAAAAAAATTAGATTTTCCCATCCTCCTACCTTTTTAAAATATTTATATATATTGATTTGCAATATTCAGGATCTCTAAAGAATGTATATTAAAACCTTGGTGGAAATAAAATATGTCAGCATTTAGTACCCTGATGTTTCTGATGTGGATTAAACACACAATAATAGAGGTGATTGGAGAGAAAACTCTTCTTTTATTACACAAACAAAAGAATTACAAAGCTTTATAACTCAAGCTTTACAAAAAAACTCTCACACCACTTTACTCTCTATTTTACTCACTCTAGGATTTCTGGGATACCTCTAATAATGGTTTATGGCTCAAATTTATAGTGCTAGAAAACGTGTTTACTGTTCACACGTTTTCTAGACTTGATGGCACACACACACACCAAGTTGCTCTTCACAGCTTGTGGCAAGCTGTTCTTCACAGCTTCTTTTCAAACTTTCGGTTGAGTTTGTTTTGTTGTGTTGCTGTCTTCAACAAATCTCCCCATCGGTGAAGATTTTCCCAAAATCTGAGCCGACCATTAATCATCCAAACCGGATCCTCCAAAGGATCCTCCCCTGGCTGCATCTGTATGACTGCCTACGTACCCTAAGTTGGGATCAAGCCAATCGTAGTTCTCTGAATCTCCCCACTCTGACTATGTGGAGAGTTTTGTCATCCCGGCTATGGCACGAAAGATTTCAAGATTCTCCTTCGGTAAAACCTTCGTGAAAATATCGACACAGTTATCGTCGGTGTGAATTTTCCTGAGTTCTAACAGCCTTGAGCTCAGGACGTCCCGTATCCAGTGATACCTCACATCGATATGTTTTGACCTCGAATGAAATGTCGAATTTTTACCGAGATAGATAGCACTCTGACTATCGCAGTACAAAATGTACTTCTTCTGCTTGAAACCCAATTCCTGGACGAATGTCTTCATCCACAGCAATTCCTTGCAAGCTTTTGTAGCTGCAATGAATTCTGCCTCTGTTGTAGAAAGTGCAACACACCTCTACAACCTTGACTGCCATGCCACAGCTCCTCCTGAGAGAGTAATCAGATACCCCGAAGTAGACTTTCGGGTATCCACATCTCCTGCCATATCTGAATCGGTGTAGCCCATCAACACTGGTTTGTCGCTGCTTCCAAAACATAACCTCATCTTGGATGTGCCTCGTAGATACCGCATGATCCATTTGATCGCATTCCAGTGTTCCCGTCCTGGGTTTGACATAAACCGGCTGACCAATCCAACTGCGTGTGCTAAGTCTGGCCTCGTGCACACCATGGCATACATAAAACTTCCCACTGCTGAGGTGTATGGAACCTGTTTCATTTCCTCCTTCTCTGTCTCAGTAGAGGGACTCTGTCTCGTACTCAATCTAAAGTGGGTAGCAAGAGGAGTGCTAACCGCTTTAGCCTTGTCCATCTGGAATCTCTGAAGTACCTTCTCGATGTACTCCTCCTGTGACAAGTATAACTTCCTGGCTTTCTGATCACGACCGATCCTGATGCCAAGAATCTGCTTAGTTGGCCCCAAGTCTTTCATCTCAAAAGACTTACTCAGTTGCTGCTTCAAATTATCAATCCTCGATTGATTCCTGCCAACTATCAACATATCATCTATATATAACAGTAAGATGATAAAATCATCGTCAGAAAACTTCTGAACGAAAACACAATAGTCTGAAGTAGTCTTCTTGTATCCCTGCTCCCTCATAACTGACTCAAACTTCACGTACCACTGTCTCGGTGCCTGTTTCAAACCGTAGAGGCTTTTCCTGAGTCTGCACACATAGTCCTCTTTCCCGCTGACTCTGAAGCCTTCTGGTTGCTCCATGTAAATTTCTTCTTCCAGATCCCCGTGAAGAAATGCGGTCTGGACATCCATCCTGCTCAACTTCCAGGTCGAGACTTGCTGCTAAGCTGAGCACACTTTGATAAATGACATCTTCACAACTGGAGAGAATATTTCATCGAAGTCAATGTCTTCCTCTGATTGAATCCCTTGACAACTAATCTGGCTTTGTACCGGGGTTGTGAAGTGTGCTCATATTGCTTCACCTTGTACACCCATTTATTCTTCAAAGCCCGTTTGCCTCTTGGCAATTTCACCAACTCAAAAGTGTGATTGTCATGCAAAGATTTCATCTCATCTTGCATGGCTTCCTCCCACTTTTCTCTGTCTTTGTTTCCACAGCCTCCTTGTAGCTCTCGGGTTCTCCCCCGTCAGTAAGCAGCACATACTCTATGTAGAGTATTTAGTTGAAGGTCGCCTCTCTCTGTCAGACATTCTCTGTGGAACTGTTGGTGGAACTTCTGGTACTGGTGGTTGATCATGATCATCATCTCTGGGAGCTTCATCATCTGTACCCTCATGTCTGGGAACCTCATCTTCAACTCGTACTGGCACCGGTGTATGAGGTTCTGGATTCACATTTCTGTATTGTTGGGGCATTGTCTTCAATTCCTTTCGGATATCTTCTATGGTCTGGTCTTCAACAAAGACAACATCTCGACTTCTGACAATCTTCTTCTCCACAGGATCATAGAGTTTGTAGCCGAAATCATCCTGACCATAGCCAATAAAGACACACTGTCGCGTCTTTGCATCAAGCTTGGATCTCTCGTCCTTTGGGATGTGTACAAAAGCTTTGCACCCAAAGACATGTAAGTGCTCGTACGACACTTCTTTACCTGTCCAGGCTTGGTTAGGAACATTACCTTTCAGTGCGACCGCTGGGGACATGTTCAAAACATGTACTGCTGTGATGAGTGTCTCCCCTCAGAATGTCTTCGGCAGCTTGGCTTGTGACAACAAGCTTCTGATCCTCTCGCACAAGGTTCTGTTCATCCTCTCAGCTAGGCCATTCAGCTGAGGTGTCTTCGGAGGTGTCGTTTGATGTCGGATTCCTTGCGTCTTGCAGTACTGATCAAACGGACCTCTGTATTCTCCAACATTGTCTGTTCTGATGCACTTCAGTTTCTTGCCGGTTTCTCTCTCTACCAAAGCATGAAACTCCTTGAACACTCCAAGCACTTGGTCTTTTCTCTTCAAGGTGTATGCCCAGATCTCCTTGAATGATCATCAATAAATGTCACAAAATACAGTGACCCTCCAAGTGTTCGTGTCTGCATCGGACCGCATACATCTGAATGTATGAGGTCAAGTATCTCCGGTTTCCGTTGAGGCGGGGAGCTCTGGAAGGATACTCTGTTTTGCTTTCCAGCCATGCAGTGTTCACACTTCCGTAAGTGTGAGTTCTTCAGTTCCGGAAGAACATTCCTCCTGCGTAGTATCTCCATCCCTGTTTGGCTCATGTGACCGAGCTTTTTATGCCACAACTCGGCTGCCTCATTGCTGTTAACTGTATTTATGCTACTATTTGAAAGCTTAACATGCATCAAATACAGAGTTGAATCTTTCTTACCTCGTGCCACGATCATTGATCCTTTAGTGAGCTTCCAGCATCTGTCACTAAAGGTGCTGCAGAAACCTTCATCATCCAGCTTGCCTGTTGAGATCAGGTTTAACCGGATGTCTGAGATGTGCTTGACTCCCTTCAACACTAGCCTTGTCCCGTTCTCTGTTTCAAGGCATATGTCTCCAATACCGACGGCTTTAGACTGTCCGTCATTCCCCATCCTTACAGCACCGTGGTCCCCTGGTGTGTAAGATGAAAAGAAGTCTCTGCGAGATGTGGCGTGTATGGATGCGCCACTATCTATCACCCAACTGGTCTCGTGGCTGGCAAGATTCACAACAGCTTCTTCATACATTATGCAAAATTCTTTGGAGGTTTTCTCGGTGGTAGTAGCAACTCTTTCTTGATTAGAGTCGCCATCTCTCCTGGACTGCTCGTTCTTCAACTTGTAACAGTCCCTCTTCATATGGCCTTTCTTCTTGCAGTGATAGCACTCAATATCTCTAGTTCTTGACTTACCTAGATTCTTGTCTGATCTCCATGGGCCTCGGCTTTTACTCCTCCCACTTCTGGTGTTCTTTTCTGTCACTAGAGCTTCTGAGGTTGAGGCTGATGCTGATTCATGCATTCTCGTCCTCTTTTCTTCCTCGAAGATCCTGGTCTTTGCCATCTCCATAGTGACTTTCCCATCTGCGGCTGAATTGATCACTGTAGATCTGATCGTTTCCCAAGATTCTGGTAACGTATTAATGAGTATTAAGCCATTTACCTCATCTCCGAAGTCTATACCCAATCCAGACAATTCCTTCATGGTTCCGAGGAAATCGTTGATATGGTCCGCCACATCTGTACCTTCCTGGTATTTCAAACCCATCATCTTCTTGATGTAGTACAGCTTGTTGTTTCCAGTTTTTGCTCGAAAAAGCTCCTCCAGCTTTCTCCATAAGACGCGTGCATTTGTCTCTTCACTGACATGGTTCACGATACTGTCGTCGATCCACTGACGAATAGTACTACATGTTTTCTGGTGAAGATTAGCCCACTTTCCATCGGTCATTCCTTCTGGTTTCTGCTCCAGAAATACCGATCCGTCATAGTCCTTCACATACAGAAGGTCTTTCATCATTCCTCTCCATGTGAAATAGTTTGTACTGGTTAACAAAATCATTTTTCCGTTGCTCCCCTCCATCATAAAAATTCTAAGCAGAATTTCAAAAAACAGACCTCACCGTTGCGTCCGGAATGGTCGAAAATGGTGGAAATGACACTTCGTTTGTCAAAATCCGACACAGGGACCAAATTGCAAATTCCAGAAATTACAGGGGTCACAGTGCAATTTCCGAAAGTTTAGGGGCCAAAGTGCAATTATAGAAAAGTTCATGGACTATATTGCAATTTCCAAAAAGTTCAGGGACTAAATTGAAAATTTCTGAAAGTGTAGGGGCTAAATTGTAATTTTCAGAAAGTTCAGGACCATTCTGAAATTTACCAGGCACCGCTGACGTGGCACGTGCTGACGTGGCGGATGACGTGGCAGCTGCTGGGCTGCTGACTGGGTGCTGACGTGGCGCTGACTGGGCGCTGACTCGGCGCTGACTGGGCGACACGTGGCGCTGACGTGGTCGTCTTCTACCTTCAGACGGCGCGTGAATGCGCGTGGGGCGCGTGGCTTGCTCTCTGTCTGGCGCGTGACGCTTCGTCTGACCTCCGATCGATCACCGGAAAATACCACCGTGCTCGTCTCGCCGTGAAACTTCTGATGGTATGCTCAAAATCGATTTTTGACAACTTTTGTCGCATCCGACTTTCCGAACCTGTTTCCGAGTTTCGGGATCCCTCCGAGTAACCTTAGCTCTGATACCACTTGATGTGATTAAACACACAATAATAGAGGTGATTGGAGAGAAAACTCTTCTTTTATTACACAAACAAAAGAATTACAAAGCTTTATAACCCAAGCTTTACAAAAAAACTCTCACACCCACTTACTCTCTATTTTACTCACTCTAGGATTTCTGGATACCTCTAATAATGGTTTATGGCTCAAATTTATAGTATTAGAAAACGTGTTTACTGTTCACACACGTGTTCTAGACTTGCTGGCACACACACACACCCAAGTTGCTCTTCACAGCTTGTGGCAAGCTGTTCTTCACAGCTTCTTTCAAACTTTCAGTTGAGTTTGTTTTGTTGTGTTGCTGTCTTCAACAGTTTCGCTGCCTCAGTGCTTCTAACTGTACAATCCACTAAAATTCAAATTGCAAAATTACAAAATAAAGATATATAAACTTTCCTTAATTATCTAAACAACCTTGTTTCTTCAAGGAAAACAAAATCCAATATTAATATAATCCAAGCTCTAATATCCTCTAATCCAGACGCCTGCCAATAACCTATATAATTTTTCATATTAATTCTTGCCTCCCAGACCGTTTCTTTTTCGCCAAAATTTTTTAAGTAGTGGCAAAGTTTCAGAAATCACAAGAATTTCAGTAGCAGACAATGGATAATATATACATGGTCAGAATTTTTATCTCTTTTTTTTTTCTTTTCTCCGTTTCAGTGATCAATTTTAGTATTACTATATAGTAGTATTTCATTCTGGTCATGTAATTCCTTATTTTGTTTATTTATTTTTTTTCCCAATTATATATATTCGAGCAGACTTGTGCTCTGAAGGTAGCAACCTCATTTCCTGGATGGAATTGGATGTTGAAAAAGGAACTCGAAAATATCGGAGGTACTTTTATTTTCAATTTATTTAGAAATTTAATATATCCTTGTTCTTATACTTTATTTATTTATTTATTTATTTATTTGTCTGTGTGTTAGGATTATCGTACTACATAGACTCGGATGGAACAGTGCATGTGTCTGGTAAAACAGACCCATACTTGATTGTTCATATGCTTGGAAATCAGGGATTCATGTAGTGATTAGTCAAATTTCCGGAGACTATCAATCTAAGAACAAGCCTTTGAAGATGAGGAATCAGGGTAATATTTATGGTCATAATTATTATGGATCTTATATGCCAATGCCTTGTTACCCGTACTACCACTATTAGTATTTAATATTAGCCAATTAATTGTGGCCATAAAACCCCCCTAGTTTTGCAATATTATGTAGCTATTAGAAGAGATTGGTCTTGTCCATTAACTGATTGGAACTTAATTTGCCAAATTCCCTTCTTTTTAAAATAAATAATTAAAAAAATACAAGACATTGGTCCTGGTTGATATTTTTTGTAAGATGGATATCATCTCCATATTTTTACTCCGAATTTGCAAGGAGAAATTAATATTGATTGATATTTGATCAATGGCTTTTCTTAGGTATGTTTTACTATTTATATTCTTCTGTTTAATATTATAGTGTGATATGAATCTTTTTGATAACATCTTTCACGAATTTCGCTTTTGTGTGTTTTTAATTAAAATATAGGGTTAATGTTATTTATATATTTATATTTTGGATCAATAGTTCACAACATCTCTATATTTTATAAAATAACTCAACAGTCAACACCTCCATATCACTTAAATATTAACATAACTTTACAGTTTCACCCTTATTCAATTTAGATAATTAACATTACTTACAACAACAACAACAACAAAAATCATATAAACAAAAAATGTAAATTATATAATTCTTTAAAACGAATCAAATTTAATTTCTTAGAGATTAAAATATATTTCACCACTAAATTTTAATAAATAAAAATTTGTGAATCATTTCTTTAATTAAATTAGAAATTTTAAAAATTCTAATAATTAAAAATATGTGAAGTATTTCTCAAATTAAATTAGCAAATTTAAGAAATGATAGTAATTTTCAAAATAAAAAATTATTTTCTATGAATATTCAAATTTTTCCTCATATAAAATATATTTTACATGATTAACAATTACAATATTGATTTAAATAATAAAAATAAAATAATTTTATTTATCATTAATTCCTCTTAATTTAAATAATTTTGACTTTTTGTTATAGAGAAAGTTTTTGTCATTTATTTTAGTTATCCAAATTTATAAAGGATAAAATTATCAAATTAAATAAAAAAATTTAGGAAAAATGGTGTTTTGGGAATATTTTTCAAATCATAGAGATGTGATGAGAACTTGAATCCAAATATATGGATATAATGATAATTTACCCTTAAAATATATGACATTTAATTGAAATATAAGGATGTAATATGTATCATGCTTCAGCGGTTCGGCTCCTTTTTAACTTTTATGGTGCGTTTATTAATCGGAATGAGTTGCAATCAGAATGAGTAAAATCAGAAGAAGGGATTGGAATCAGAATAAGTTATATACTTGAGTCACTACAAGAAAAATGATTTTTTGTGGCGAAAATTTAGTGGCGATGGCTTGCAAGTGTTGACAAATAACTCGTGTTACACGTAATGTGTTTTACCTTCTTTGTAACTAGATTTTATATTGCATTGTTGAAGAACTTAACCATAGGTTTTAACTTTGTGGCATTTTCAGGTATGCAAGGTGCACTAGATTGGTATCCATAGGTCCGACCTTGTGTTATCTTAAATATTTTTAATTAAAAGGCTTTAATTAAATATATTTGTGATGCCTATAACACTATTATTACGGAATTTATATTTATATTATACAGATCAAAGGACTTTGAATGGAGCAGTTGCAGAATCAACTCCAACGACAACTTTGCAGGGAAAAGTGAGTCGATACCAAATTTAATTTTAAGATTGCAAAGTAAAGTAGTTTGGTTATTAATTTTTTTTTTAACTTAACCTCGGGATGATAAAGTAGTTTGGTTGTTAATTTATATTTATATTATACAATTTGTTTCATATATATTTCATAAATATCAGGTAATTTGAAACACTGTTTCAAAATATCAACTCAAGTTGACTTTAATTTTATTTCTTGAATTTTTCTCAATTCTTCAGTTTTAATATTTTTTTACATATAATTAGTTTTTATTTATCTATTGATATGAGATTAATATATGCTGATATAATTATTTTCATACAAATGCAGGTAGTAGTGGACAAATGAAAAGCTAGTTCATTCGATGAATGGTTTCGTTTCACCATATGTTCAAAGTCTTTTGTAGTTTGAATATAAAATGTAAATTTAGATGTGAGACGAAACCAATAACTTTTTATTTTTAAATTATAATTAGTTGGTCATTTGTCTGTTTTAATGTAAAACATAATATATATTTTTGCTTGTAAATACAAATATTCTATTTATATATACTAATGTATTAAAATTTATATTATGTATCATTTTACAATACAAAATTCGTATGGTGTAAACAGATTTTGAAATACTCAATGTATGTTTTTAGTATTTACCTAATTTCGTCACTAAAAATAATTACTTTTGGAGGCAAAATGAATTTCGCAATTGATAGTGACTTTTAGTGGCGAAAATTCGCCACTAAAAGTCTAATATTTTCGCCACTAAAAGTTTCAATTTTCGCCACTAAAATTAGATTTTAGTGGCGAAAATTTAGTTCGCCACTAAAAATAGACTTTTACTGGCGAAAATATTCGTCATTAAAAATCTAAATTTTTCGCCACTAAAACCTTTTGTGTCGCACTTTTAGTGACGAATCAGTGGCGAAATATAATTTCGCCACTAATTGTTTCAATTTTTTTGTAGTGAGTTGCAAGAATCGGAATCAACAGTATTGTTATTGATGTGTTTACTTTATCTTATAGTCGGAATGGATTGTTAAAAAGTTATGAAAATACCCTTAACTAAAATTATGTATGTTTCATTAACATTATAATAATAGGTAAATATGCTAATTTATTATAATATCGTGCATATGATTTTTATCATAATAGCTATTTTTTTTAGAATATTTTTTTATTTGTTAAAATTTAATGAAAGATAAATGATTGTTGATCATGTTTTAACCCTCAATATTCAAAGAACCCAACAAAATGATATCGGTAATACAAGGTAAAATTTGTTACAAAGAGAGTTGATCCAAAATGTTTATAATCAATCCTAAAATTTAAAATTTAAAATCCACACATAATACATTCATAATTTAAATATCATAAAGGCTAAGAAATATGATAAATGTCAAGATCAATACATCCCTTTAATTCTACAAACAAACATATATCAAACGATAGAATTAGTAAGCTCCTTTATCACAATACAAGGTCTAGCAAAATTAATAAATTCATGCTATTACAGAACATGAATTCGGTAAAATCAAACAAAAAAGAATAGTGACCATTGGTGACAAAAAAAAAGATTGAAAAAAATTTAAAATATAATCCTAATTAATAATCAGTTTTTGATGGCTTCCATAAATCCAAAACTCCCATGTATATATCAATAATACTAAAAATAATTATCTTGGTTGATTATAAATATAGTTAAGGAATAATAATATCTACTTGCATTGATTACTAAAGACGCAGGCAGTGATGTAGAGAGAAGACGAAGATGGCTGGAGAAAGTTAGAGAGATTTAATAATGGCTTGGCTTGAGAAGATGAAGTTCTAAAAGAAAACAGGCATTTTACATGTTCTCAATTATTTGGATACAAAAGGATTTGAAATTTTTTAATGAGTAAATATGTCACACTCAAGAATTAATGAGATTGTCATTTTAAGGGGAGTTTATGGGAATCACAATCTCATTCCCTAATCCAATTTTTTCATTGGACCCACTTTTTTGATTCACATTCCCCCTTCATTTTAAGTAATTAAACAAAGATTCATTCACATTATCCATTTCAATTTCATAATCCAATAATTAAACACGCCATTAAGATTAGATGAAATTATCATTAATGCCCTTTAAAAGTTTATTTTTTTTAAAAAAAACCATAATTTCTAGTACAATTTTCCAAACTTTGTCTCTTTCTCTCTCTTTTCCCTTAAATTATACTTAAATTTTACTTACTTTTAAATTTTCTACTTCGTTTTACTTTTCTCAATCATTTATTTATAAAATTGTGAGTCTTTTCTCCTATAATTCTTTTTGGAATTTTATTCTTCTCTTCTCTAATTTATGTTAATTAGGGCGAGGGAGATGAGCTATTAAAGTATCAAAAAAATAAAACAAAAAAAATACATTTTAATGAATAAATAATGAAACCGGATAAGTCTAGTTATGTTTATATATTATAAGATAAAATGTAAAAAAATAATAATAATAAATCGATTTAGTACTTATTATATTATTGAATTATACTCGTTTTGAAGATTTGGATTCAAACCTAAAATGAGTTATATCAAGTTTTTTTGTAACAATCTTTTGTCATATGTGCATTAATATATTAATGAACGGTTAAGAGTAGAAAAATCCAAGCCCCAACCTTGATTTTAATTAACAAAAAATTAATATATAAATTAATTATTAATTCTAAATACATATATTTATAATTAAAATTTTAAGGTTCTATCCAAAAATCACTAAAAACTTTAAATTCTTAATTTTTTCATTATAATATTAAAATATTAATATTAATATTTTTTTTTCAAAAAAATAAAAAAAAAAAAGTTATTTAAAAAAAGCTCGACCTAACAGAAACCTGGCCTGAGCCGGAAAAGACAAAACTCGTATTCGACCTATTGCCATGTAACATCCCAGATTTTCGGGACTATTTTAGGAGATTCAGATCAGACTGTCGATATAGTCTTGGAATAGAATGATAATGAAGAATAAGTGTGTTTAAGTGATGGAATGTGGATCAAAATATTATGAAATGAATATTCGTCGCGTTAGAAAATTCGTGGGACCAAGAATCAGTTACGCGATTTTTACTATATGCGTATAGTTTACAGTTTTGGGCATGAATTTAGCAAACGAACTCCGATCGAGTTGGTTCTTGAACCATCAGACTCATTTTTCCAAGACGAACAACTTTCGCGTTGAACACATTTCGAGAATCGCATCAGAAGAGCTTCGAAAGTGGTGATTTCCGAAGTACCCTTATTAGTGGGGGCATATTGGTAATTTTTGGAATTTTATATATATATTTATTATTTTTATCAGCAGCCTTACAAAAAAAAAGATAAGAAAGAGAAGAAGAAGAGAGAGCAGGCGTACGAGAGAAAAAGAAAGAAAAAGAGAGAAGATAAGTTTCAGTCTTGATCCGTCATCAATATCCGACCGAGTCCTTAAGGAAAAGTGTAGATCTCGACGAGAGGATCATTTTGGTGGTGGTTTCATTCTTGGGAAACTTCCAATTTTCAGAGAGATTTCGGTAAGAAACGTTTTTATGGTTTTTCTTGATTTCCCGTTGATCCGTAACTCCGATCGACAAACCGTCAGCGCCATTAGATCCGGGAGAGAGAGGGGAACGCTCGGCCGTCGGAAAATTTCCGATCGGACCGGCGCGTGAAGCTCACGCGCCACTCAAGTGGCGGCGCGTGAAGCCCACGCGCGGACAGTGGCTGTGGCGCGTGGAACCCACGCGCCAGACAGAATTTCGCCACCGATGTTTCGAGTATCCTCCGCGAATTTCAGACCATTCCGAGTAGTATTGGACCTCCGAATCTTAAATTTCGTTAAGTTTACGAGAACGACCAAACCACGTTTCTCGCATATTCTTTCATCTATTCTAGTTAAGATTATATTCCTTATAGTAAATTCTTTTGTCTGTTAGGTGATCGTGATACAGTAAGCGGGGACGGTCCTGCTGCATAGTTTCTTTCTCAGTAGTCAGCTCACCAGGTGCGTGGATAAACCTGTAACATTGATGTTTTCAAAAGTATATAGTATGTATGTTTTCTTAAATGAATTTTAAGGTAATGCATTAAATGAGTTTGTTTTCAGAAAGTTTATATATTTTGCTATAAGGTATGGATCGAATATTGATTATGTTGAAAGCATGATTTGTGATATATGAGAAACTTGCATGATTTGAGATATATGAGCATGGATTTTGGAAATGATTTTTATGTTAGGATGCACCCCGTGTACATATATGTTGCCAGATATTTGCCATGAGATGAGGTCTCATGTTGCCAGTTATTGCCGTAATAAGGTCTTACGTTGCCAGTTTGCTCCGGATGCCAGTTTTGCCGTGGGGAAGCCCCATGTTGCCAGCTTTGCCGTATTTGTCATGAGGTTGTGCATATAGATGAATAAACAGATTTATCATTACATAGTATTTTTGAGCAGTTTGAGTTTTATGAGAAATGAGTTTATGAGAAATGAGATTTATGATTTGAGTTTTATGAGAAATGAGTTTATGAGAAATGAGATTTATGATTTCAAGTAAATGTTTGAGATATTGATTTACAGCTTATGTGATTTATATATTATGAAAGACTTGTTCGATCCACTTGTTACTTGATTATCCACGGCACTGAGCTGTGATCCATTGCACTAAGCGTGAGCTTACCCCCCATTCCTTAACATTTCAGGTTTAGCAGATTAGTAGATCGTTCTTACATCTGCTGTTTCGTCATCATTCCTGCCAGTAGAGAAAAGGTTGTGCCAACAGTAGAGTGTCTTGTTATGTTTTGAGACTGTATTTCTAGATATGTATTTCTTGGGAGAATTTGTTATGTGATTATAGGCATTGAGCCTTTAATTGATACTGAGGTTATTGTATTTCCTTTATGGATATTATGATGAGTTGGATCATGGAGATCCTATGTTATGATATTTTATTTTCCAGTTTAGATTTTTCCTTGTTTTGGAGGATTAGTCCATATTACAGGGGAAACTCTGCCAGTTTCTAGTCTGCGTCTCACCCCTACTCTACCTAAGGGGACGGGTGTGACAATTAATGGTATCAGAGCCCAGGGTTCATAGATTCTGTAGACACTTCCTTTTCTTTATTAGTTATTCTATGTCTTCTAGCGGTTGACATCTTTCATGTGTTTTTAGATGCCTCCGCATCTCAGAGTTTAAGGTTCAGGTCGAGTTCGTATTTGTAAGATAGCAATGTTGGCAAACCTTCTAGGGTACCTCCAGTTGATGAGGAGGTTAATTCTTTTGATGGGGAACCTTTTAAAGGGAACCCTAATTCTGTTGTACGAGATTCGCTAGCCTCGATTTTCGGAGATAGTACTCCAGTTCATCATCTTCCAAGCAGTAATTTCCTCTTGGTGCTTATCCTTATCCGTATTTCTACCCTCAAGCATGGGGTCATGGTCCAACTCAGGTAGTTCATATAGTTAATGAAGATAATATTGCTAAAAGAGTGAAAGAGAATGAAGCTGTTGAGTTTGATAAGAAGGATTCCATTGTAGCTGATTTTTATGGCAGTACCTACATGCCTTCTGTCACAATTATGATATCGTTGTGAATTAGTAGGACGAAGACATTAGAAACTTTGGCGTTTAAGAGATGAGAAAGAAGACCTTGTTGATACTCATATTTATTTGATTAATCAATATTTATGATTACATTATGGAATATAACAATTGGGTTGTGTTGCGAGGACAGGATCATCTTCGAATTGATAATCTTCCCATTGACGTTTCGCGCGTAGAGACATTGGAATGAGGCCGTCGATGATTTGAATTTCGAGACTGTTAGGAAACTTGATTTTGTTGTAGCCCTGAACGATACTTCTATGTGATTCTTCGATAGTAGTGAAGATTTGCCAATCTTTATCATTGGTATTACTTTCTAGGCTTCGACGGACTGAGTCTGCAGAGAGAGCTCTAAGATCACATGAATGATGGGAAGTAATCTCTTCTGGGAAAATATCATCGTATCCATAGTAAGCTCTAAGTTTCGGTCTAGATGGCCAACAAGTGAGTCTCCAATTAGTGAGTTGACGTGATGGTATGATTCTTATAAGATGAATTGGGTGGTAGACGAGCGAATAGTCATTCGACCATTCTGGGGTAATGGTTTCGATCCAGACAGTAATACTTTTGTGGCGTTTATACCATCGATACAAAATATTACTGATGAATGGAGGAAGCTCACCAAGGCTATCTTCTGAGATACCAGGATAGTTGGGATGGATTGGACTTGGTCCAAGAATAAATCCATTTAGGAAACCGAGTTCGAACAAGGTGCCGAGACTCCACTGGCAATGATTGAAGAAATCATGACTGTTGATGAAAACTGTGGAGTGGAATCTGTGATATCCACAGTGAACAATAGCTGAATTATTTTTGTATTGGGATAAACCATCTGTTTTGCCATCCCAAATGGTTATAAGAATGAAACACCATCTCATGAAATTGGTAGGAACTCTTGCCACGATATCCATTGCAATCTCTTTAGGCAAAAGAGCGGATGGAACTTCATTGAGACAATCGTAGATATCTCTCCAAAGGTCTCGGACATATTTAGAATCGATAACTGCTCGATCAATGACTGGCCATTTACAAAACTTTTGGTGTATCACTTTAGCTCTGACAGATCTTGAATAAGGGTCAGGATTAGAAGATGATGATGCCATTGAAGAAGTTTTTGAGTAATACCTTAAGAACTCGTGCATCTCTTTATAGAGAGAGATATCAATAATTTTTCATGACAAGATACTTTCACAGTATCTATGCATAATTGGAAGGGATAATTATTGTCGCGATGATAAGATGTAAATCAGATATTTGAGGGACCTGCAAATCCTCTTTTCAATAATGGGAAACTTAAGATAATGGATTTTGCGTAAATTGCTAAAAGCTCTTTACAGCTGTTGTCTATGCAGTACCCTAGGTGGAGCCTTTTCTTTATGTGATGAGATAGTTGTTTTGTAAGTTGGGGCACATGTTTAAAAAAAAAAGCAGTGATTGGAAGGAATGCGACTACTACTTTTGGATTGAGAGGAGAGAAGGCTTGACTTATGCTGAAGAACCAGTGGAAATTATGACTAGAGAGTTGAGACAGCTGAGAAGCAGGACGATTCATTTGGTGAAAGTCCTATGGGGTAAATACTCGAAAACAGAAGCAACTTGGGAGCGTGAGGAAGACATGAGGAATATATATCCTCATTTGTTTCCACCTTTGGTATGTGAATTTCGAGGACGAAATTCTTTTAAGGGGGAGAGAGTTGTAACATCCCAGATTTTCGGGACTATTTTAGGAGATTCTCAGACTGTCGATATAGTCTTGGAATAGAATGATAATGAAGAATAAGTGTTTAAGTGATGGAATGTGGATCAAAATATTATGAAATGAATATTCGTCGCGTTAGAAAATTCGTGGGACCAAGAATCAGTTACGCGATTTTTACTATATGCGTATAGTTTACAGTTTTGGGCATGAATTTAGCAAACGAACTCCGATCGAGTTGGTTCTTGAACCATCAGACTCATTTTTCCAAGACGAACAACTTTCGCGTTGAACACATTTCGAGAATCGCATCAGAAGAGCTTCGAAAGTGGTGATTTCCGAAGTACCCTTATTAGTGGGGGCATATTGGTAATTTTTGGAATTTTATATATATATTTATTATTTTTATCAGCAGCCTTACAAAAAAAAAAGATAAGAAAGAGAAGAAAAGAAGAGAGAGCAGGCGTACGAGAGAAAAAGAAAGAAAAAGAGAGAAGATAAGTTTCAGTCTTGATCCGTCATCAATATCCGACCGAGTCCTTAAGGAAAAGTGTAGATCTCGACGAGAGGATCATTTTGGTGGTGGTTTCATCTTGGGAAACTTCCAATTTTCAGAGAGATTTCGGTTAGAAACGTTTTTATGGTTTTTCTTGATTTCCCGTTGATCCGTAACTCCGATCGACAAACCGTCAGCGCCATTAGATCCGGGAGAGAGAGGGGAACGCTCGGCCGTCGGAAAATTTCCGATCGGACCGGCGCGTGAAGCTCACGCGCCACTCAAGTGGCGGCGCGTGAAGCCCACGCGCGGACAGTGGCTGTGGCGCGTGGAACCCACGCGCCAGACAGAATTTCGCCACCGATTTTCGAGTATCCTCCGCGAATTTCAGACCATTCCGAGTAGTATTGGACCTCCGAATCTTAAATTTCGTTAAGTTTACGAGAACGACCAAACCACGTTTCTCGCATATTCTTTCATCTATTCTAGTTAAGATTATATTCCTTATAGTAAATTCTTTTGTCTGTTAGGTGATCGTGATACAGTAAGCGGGGACGGTCCTGCTGCATAGTTTCTTTCTCAGTAGTCAGCTCACCAGGTGCGTGGATAAACCTGTAACATTGATGTTTTCAAAAGTATATAGTATGTATGTTTTCTTAAATGAATTTTAAGGTAATGCATTAAATGAGTTTGTTTTCAGAAAGTTTATATATTTTGCTATAAGGTATGGATCGAATATTGATTATGTTGAAAGCATGATTTGTGATATATGAGAAACTTGCATGATTTGAGATATATGAGCATGGATTTTGGAAATGATTTTTATGTTAGGATGCACCCCGTGTACATATATGTTGCCAGATATTTGCCATGAGATGAGGTCTCATGTTGCCAGTTATTGCCGTAAGATAAGGTCTTACGTTGCCAGTTTGCTCCGGATGCCAGTTTTGCCGTGGGGAAGCCCCATGTTGCCAGCTTTGCCGTATTTGTCATGAGGTTGTGCATATAGATGAATAAACAGATTTATCATTACATAGTATTTTTGAGCAGTTTGAGTTTTATGAGAAATTAGTTTATGAGAAATGAGATTTATGATTTGAGTTTTATGAGAAATGAGTTTATGAGAAATGAGATTTATGATTTCAAGTAAATGTTTGAGATATTGATTTACAGCTTATGTGATTTATATATATTATGAAAGACTTGTTCGATCCACCTTGTTACTTGATTATCCACGGCACTGAGCTGTGATCCATTGCACTAAGCGTGAGCTTACCCCCCCCATTCCTTAACATTTCAGGTTTAGCAGATTAGTAGATCGTTCTTACATCTGCTGTTTCGTCATCATTCCTGCCAGTAGAGAAAAGGTTGTGCCAACAGTAGAGTGTCTTGTTATGTTTTGAGACTGTATTTCTAGATATGTATTTCTTGGGAGAATTTGTTATGTGATTATAGGCATTGAGCCTTTAATTGATACTGAGGTTATTGTATTTCCTTTATGGATATTATGATGAGTTGGATCATGGAGATCCTATGTTATGATATTTTATTTTCCAGTTTAGATTTTTCCTTGTATTTGGAGGATTAGTCCATATTACAGGGGAAACTCTGCCAGTTTCTAGTCTGCGTCTCACCCCTACTCTACCTAAGGGGACGGGTGTGACATGCCATCTAACAGTTAAAATTTAGTTACATATGAATTCATATCTAATAATTACTAATCACTAGTTATAAGAAATTGAACATGGAATCCAAGTCTTTAAACTATCCTCCGCTAGAATAAATTTAAGGGTCAGCCAGTGTTTGTTCTAGTCTAGGAAGCAGAACGACTTTCTGTTTGCATGGTCAAGGATATTTATAATCAATTGAGGACTTATCTTTTCATCTTCTCCAACAGTTAATCTGGAGTGCTTTGCCCTAGATCATTGATATTAAGTGTTCATAATAATGGCGAAACTACAATATGTACAATGAATCTAATTGAAAATAAACAATTATTGTAAATTAATGAAGATAGGAAGAAAACTAGGAGACCTCTCGAAGCTCACACTGTACATGATAAATAATTTTGTGGATATAAATTTAAATGATGAGGTGCTTCTTAAGTTTTAAACAAATCCTCTTGTATCCGATTTAAACAATCAAATTATGGAGGAAGCAGTGGTTAAATTACTAGATAATGAAGTAGAAATTGAGAAATGGATAAAACATTATAGCAGCCATCAGAAGATTCTCTTGGTAGGTGAGGGAGATTTCTCTTTTGCTTCTTGCTTAGCCAAAGCATTTGGCTCAGCTGCCAATATGGTTGCCACTTCAATCGACTCCAAAGGTTAAAAAAATATTTATATTATTATTAGAACAATGTTGTATTTAAATTAGAAGTAATTTATGTGTAATTTTGAACCAACCCAATATGCATGCAAAATGTAGAGCTGTTAATGCAGAAGTATTCAAGAGCTGCCACCAACTTGAAAGAGCTGGAAGATCGTGGATGCGATATTGTTCATCAAGTTAACGCCCATACAATGAGCCATCACCCGCTGCTTAAGTCAAAATCTTTTGATAGGATTGTCTTTAATTTTCCTCATGCCGGTTTCGATTTCTTTTATCGTGAACATGACATGTTCCTTATTCAGTAAGTCAAGCTAAACTGAATCTACATACAATTATGATAATTCACCCAAAATTAAGTTAAAGTTTGAAAATATATTAGGTTTTTTAAAATTTTCATCAGCCCACCTAAATTATGAAACATGGATATTTTGCACTAAAAAACTAGAAATAACAGATATTTTATATCCAAAACTAACTATGAAAAAAAAAAGACTTTTTACACTTAAACTAGTAATTTGGATGTAAAATATTCTTTTAATAACTTGGGATGGACATATGTATTTTTTAACAAGAGATGGAACGATGATAATTTCCCTTTAAAATATTACAATTGAAGAAAATTCTTCTTTTAACAGGCGTAACCAAGAATTGGTAAGAGGGTTCTTGAAAAGTGCAAGGAACATGTTGAAGGGGAAAGGAGAAGTTCATGTAACCCACAAAACTGCTTATCCATTTAATAAGTGGGAAATAGAGAAGCTGGCTGTGGAGGTTGGGCTGCGCTTGGTTGAAAGATTGTCATTTAGTATATCGAATTATCCAGGTTATGAAAATAAGAGAGGAGATGGGAACAGATGCGACGAGAGTTTTCCTGTTGGTTTGTGTGCAACATTCAAATTTGGAGAGTAATATTTATGTATATATGCTCATTGAGGAATGAATCCTTATCTTCAGTGGTTCTTGTTTAACAAATTGTCATTTCTTATCCTGAATAAATGTTGTATTAATTTCACCCTGGATTAGGTCTTTTATGTGGACAACACAAGATGATATAAAAAATTTCATGCTAATTGATTGTTTCGTTGACTTAATTACACTTGTATTCTTATTACCCCACAAACTCAAGCTGAGTTCTGGCCAAGAAGTTGAAGCTTGGAAAAAGATCAATCAATTATATTGATTTTCAAAGGAAATCTCGTGAAGTTAGATAAGATCTTGAGTGATATATATTCTCGCAATTAAAATAATAGTCTATCTTAATATATATGTTTGGTTTACTCATGATAAACATCATTATGAGTAATAATATGTTTCAACTGAGTTTATCACATTAAAAAGTATCGTGCCACCAAATAACCAATGAAACCAAATAATATTTTGAATTCAAATTCAATGTTGAATCGTGCTATGACACAATTTAATTATTACAAGACCGTGGAACAAGGGAAGCTCCCAAAAGGCATAAATGTAGTAATTAAAGAGAAAACGTCATTGCCTCCATTGCAACAAATATTATTTTTGAATATCATCAACTCCACTATGTATATATATAGTCAAGTACGCAGAGAATTTTTTTTATTTTTATTTTTTTGGTAATACATATACCTGTTCAGATCATGTCGGTATAAAATGACGAGTTGTTTGATTCTTCTGGAACAAAAACAATCCAGAGAATTAGTATTCCTCGCAATTTTAGGGTGTGATATAAAATGTTAGAAATAATTGACACTGGTCTATTGCAACAAATTTTGAGAATAATAAAGAGAGGATAAACTCACGTTTAACACCGCCTAAAAAATCGTCACAAAATATATATTTAGCGTCGTTAAAATTTTGCGACACTACAAGTAGCATGATAAGTGCGGTTTATACCCACTTATTATGGTATTCTTAGCCTATTATTTGGTTATGTTTCGTACCATTTAATGCCATTTATAGTTTATTTTATGTTTTATTTGTAGGAGCATTAATACATGGATCTTGGGACATTTGCACGTGTTTTGGGAACTTTCGGAAGCATCGGACGTACGGGAGCATAGGAAACAGCGCGCAATGAGAAAATTATTATTGGAGCCGCGACACCCAAGTTCAGGCGCCACGGCGCCAGTGTAGGCACTGCATTTTTGCATGTAAGTCCCGATGATGAGCCTCATTTGGAGGCACTACCTTTTAAGTTGGGGAAACCGCAGGAAACGGACGTCGGAATGGAAGAGTCAAGAATTGACTCATTGTTGGATTAAATTCGCTGGATTAGTTTGGGTTCGCTTGTTGGACCTCCGTTATTAAAACATCTCCCTAGCCCAAGCCCATTAAATCACACCCAATAATAATTCAAACATGTCACAAATTAAAATTAAAACCGATTAAATTAAAACCAATTAAATTCCAAAATTAAAATAAATCACTTCCTAATTAAATAAATCACTCCCCTAATTTAAATAATTCCCCACCAAATTTAAATAATTCCTTGCCTTAAATAATTAAAATTAAACACAAATTAAATTTACTTGATTTCTTTCCTTCCAAATAAACCCATGTAGAAACCCTAATACACTACTATATAAACAACAAACCCTAATCCTCTTGGACCTCCCTCTTGCCTCTCTCGCTCTCGGCCACAAAACCAGAACAAAATAGAATAAACCCTAAACGCAGCAATCTCTCTCTACCTTCTGATTCAACACACCAAACCAGCCACTTGCAACATGAAATAACACCCTCTTTACCGATCAAAGCACCAGCCAACAGCAGCCATTAAGGCACTCAACACCCATCAACGTCCAACACACACTGACCACCTTCATGCCTTACTTTCCAGCTCATTCTCATGAAGTAAACCCTAATTAACCTTCATCCATCAGCCCTCGTCACGCAAGCAGCTGCCTGCCTTCATCATAACCTTCAAGCAGCCCACGACACAACCCGCTAAACGCCACTAGCCAACTGCCGAGAATAAAATAATAGGATCCCACTCAGCAACGACCATCAAACCCTTCACAAGAAACTGAAAGCGCGCACTCAACACACACATACAAGCCATTACCCACGTAACAGCAAGCCACTTTCCCCATTCAGCGCAAGCCCCCCCAAGAACTAAACAAAAACAAACCCTTAGACACGTCCAGACGCCCTCATCACAGCTCATTCACACAAGAGACACACATCAAAAACCCTTGAATTGCCGTCCATCAAGAAGCACAAGAACCCTTGCATTGCCGCACCACCCCCTACTCCATTCCATTGCCGCACAAGTCACCAAACAAACTGCCCAATCTGCCGCATATCCATCCACCAAAACTGCCGCATTTAGCCTTCCACACAGCCCCAAACTCACGCCAAAACAGACCCTGAAACAGCCCCAAAATCCCCCTCACTACAAGAAAAAAGGCCTTTACTGACACTGAGGTTAGTGACACTAGGCTAAAAGTGTCAGAAACGACGTGTAAATAGGCCTATTTCCGTGTTTTTCACTTAAATATCAATAATTACTGACACTATGGTATCAGCGATTTTAGTGTCAGTAATTACTATTACAATAGTATCAGTAAGAAATAAAAAAAAAAAAACGCGTAGTCGTCTGGAGTCGAACCAACACCTCGCGGAATTGACGTTTTTCGCATATATTACTCACAGCTTTCCAACGCCCAAAGCAACCCTCTTCATCGCCAATAATTCATCTTCACGCCACATTTGCACTGCCCCTTCATCAAATCAGTCACGAACCAGCCCACTTCCTACCCTTAAACAGACCTCACCCTCACAGCCACGACACCTGCTTCTTGACTCTCACTCACATACGGCATCAACACTTTCGAAGCTCCTGCACGGCAGAGGAACACTCAAACAAACGCAGACACAAACCCTAGGAGACACTCTCCCTCTCGGCAAACAATGAAAGAACCCTAATCACGCCTCCAGCGCACACTGCTCACAAGATCCACACACGGCGATTCACCATATTGAAGGTAACACATATCAAAGAACCCTAAATCTCTCTTGGATCTTGGATTCTCTGTTGCGCTCTCTCAACCCACTCATGGCCTGACCAAAAATCAACAACACACACATATTAACTGAATAAAACAAGATCTCACTGAGCCAAACACTCAACCTTAAGCCACACATACATGCAGCCCATCACGTAAGGTGATATTACTTAATTGCATAACCCATCTGCAGAGCTTTCTGGACAAGAATTTTGGTGGGGTTTATAATCTAATTCAGCTGCTCACTTGCTGTGATAAGGTGATTGTTTAATGTTTAATGTTTAATATTTTACAACCTTACTGATTTACAAAGTATTCTGTTCTTCCAAATCCAGCATAACGGTTTGCGAGCTTCTCATCATGGCCAAATTTTGATGGTCAGAGT
>SKCR01033096.1:0-43035 GCA_019454045.1 Zanthoxylum bungeanum | reverse complement strand
CCCAACAAACCCAATAACAACTTTAAAAGCCCAAATCCAATTTAAGGCCCAATTTAATTAAATTACAAAATCCAATTTTTACAATTCAATGAACTAAAGTGTATAGCATTTTTAATTACCCAAATCAATATTTCCAAAACACCAAATTTGTCCAATTAATCATGCTTATCATCAATGAATCATGTCCAACATAATTTGATCAAAATCAAACCCAATTTTCATCCCTATAGTTCTCGGCCAAGGAGGAAAATAATGCCCAAATCAAATTCAATCCAATTGACCCAAATTAAACATTAAAACAATATCCCCTAATGATTTCTAACTCATCCAATGAATCAAAAAATCAAAATCCAAGACAATTTTAGGGTTCTAATTTTCGGCCAACATAAGCCAAATTGGGGAAATTTGTTCCAAACCAAATTTCATCAAATTGATCTAATCAATCATCAATTAAACATCTTCATCAATCCAATTTCATCAAATAATGCCCAAATTCGTTTTGCCCAATTTTAGCCCTAAAATCAATTTCATGCAATCAATAGCTCAATATACCATTGTTGAGTTTAAATCAAGTCCCAAGATCATAGATTAAGCATGAAACAAGTGTAAATACAAACATAGGAGGTGCGGAAAACTCACAATGAACGGATTTGATGCATGTGGTGATGAACCAAAAAACGCACTGCACTCCTCCAAAAGGTGAAGCTCGACAATGGCAGTGGACTGCTCGGTGTGGGTGGTGTTCCTCCTCCAAGAATCGGACATGGATGTCCTCCATTGAAGCTCCAAGCTCCAAGCTTCACAAGGTGATTCCAAGCTCACGAACTCACTGCCCTAACACCTTGGTATTCCTTCATGAGTGTGCTAGCACATAGATCTTGCAACAAGATCAATTGCTTCTCCTTCTAATTCGGTCAAACCAGAAAAATAGATGAAGAAATCGGTCTTGAGACCGTGAGAGAAGAAGAAAAGATTTTGGCTCCAAAAAGCCCTAATCCGTAAAAGAGAGAGAGAGATTAAAAGTTGTATTAGGTTTTATTATTTCCAAAATAAATAAACCATTTACACTTTTTAATTTCAAAAAGCAAAGCATTAAATGCTTGTCAATCAACTCACATCAACTCACATCAAATGTCACATCACTCAAAGTGACATGTGATTTGATGCTTGATGTGACTTGTGATTTGACGCTTGATTTGACTTGCGTGCCGCACTCGAATTCGAATTGCGAATGCGCTCGCAAACAATCACTGGCTCGGGTTCGCTAATTCCAAATTAACGAATTTTCCTTTGCGTCGTAATTAAATGATTACGCCTAGCGAAATCACTATTCACGTCAGTAACGAATTAATTCTAAATTAATTCGTTCGCCCGAATTAAAATCTAATTTTAATTCCGCGTCGAAATCTAATTTCGTATAATATATCAAATATATTATTTTACCGATTAATTCCAAATTAATCGTTCTCTCTTTAATTGATATTTTATCCCAGATAAAATATCTTCGCAATTAATCCCAGATTAATTTTCTCTCTCATTAAATTAATCCCAGATTAATTAAAGTGTGAGTCATACGTCATCGGTGAATCTTCAGGGAGCTACCCATGAGATCTCCGGATATGTTGGCAGTAAATCGGGTCGTCGGACTATCCGAACACGTAAGTACCTCGTACTACGTTCACACCGATTCACAAGACAAGGTTGGCTTCCAGCAAAGCGCCATGCCTACCCAATTCTCCAGAAACATGCTTACAGGAATAAGCGATCTATATTAGGCGTTGTATACATGGTATTGCGTATTTCGATCCATTATCGGATGATCAAGTGCTAGGCCTGGGGTTGGAATTGTGTCTGCCCCGTACGAAGCACATGTCGGATGTCTGGTAACTAGTCTCTATATCGGATAACTATGACCTAGTCATATTATCCCGATGACTGCAGTACTTAAGAGAACTAGTACCGTATCCTACGTGACCATCAACTCCATATGACTGGAGTGACATTTCCGTCTTGACATCACACCCAACACACTACGATTCTCAATATACCCAGTATTGGCGTACACAGAACCTGTTAAAGCCCTGGACGACCTCAACCAAAGTATATTGATTGTCGCAAGTATTAGCGGTGCAAGTCTCAGGTTAAGACTAAATACACCTACCCTGATTTCGGACTTCCATAGACACATAGTCATACTACCAATGTAATTCTGAGGGGGTCTAATCCAGAGCGAAGCTGTTTCCCGTACCATCGGTAAAACACAACCTCCTATTACACTTGCATGAGTATCCTATACCCAAACATATGAGAACTATGTCGTTGTGCCCTCACAACACGCACAAGTATAATACTAGTCTTTTACGTATTTATCGATGTCCAATCTCGATAATACTCTGACTAGGGATATTTAATGATTTATCCTTCGTGGACTGATGCTGTCTCATATCATTCTCAGTCCAGGAACAAATCATATGGACCTCCTATCATTTATACATCTAGGTGATCTAATCACAAATGATAAGAGTGCAATCTCTTTGTCACATAGTTAATTTGTACAATAACACAATGATCTGTACAAATAGTGACGCTATGGGTCATAATTGTCCAACAATAAGTGGAGTGTTGGTCCGAGAAGAGGGATGCAACTTCTAGAATACTATGAAAGTAAAGCTTTATTGGACACCGAGACCAAATACTATCAAATGGAATGGCTCACCCTAGCTCTGGTAATATCTGCTCGAAAACTGCGCCCCTATTTCCAGGCCCAACCAGTCATAGTTCTCACTTCCTACCCAATGAAGAGCATCCTTCACAAACCAGAGCTCTCTGGAAGACTGACCAACTGGGACATCATGTTAACTGAGTACAACATGAAATATGAGCCACAGACCGTAATCAAGTCCCAAGCCTTGGCAGGCTTCGTAGCAGATTTCAATCCAACACTATAGTCGTACACTTAGAAAGAGAGGAACTGCCTCAACGTCCAGTCGACTAGATTATGAAAACTTTCTATAGACGGATCGAGCAACCGAAGAGGAAGTGGGCTGGGACTTGTACTCACATCCCTAGAAGGAGACCTACTACAACAGGCAATCAAGTGCAGCTTCAAGACCACCAATAACAAGGCTAAGTATGAAGCACTGATCGCAGGATGACCTTGCCACTGGTATTTTGAGTAAATAATATTGAAGTCCAGTCAGACTCATAGTTGGTCGTCAACCAGCTCCAAGGAAACTACCAAACAAGAGAGGCTTAAATGGTCTTCTACCTCTCCAAAGTAAAATACTCTAATCAAGATTCGAAGACTTCCGTATCTCACAGATCCCCAAGTTCTAGAATGTCCATGTAGATTCCCTTGCCACCTTGGGCTCGACCCTCCAGGGGGACCAACCAATAATAATTCTAGTATTCTACTTGTAGTGGCCCACCACTTGGAAAGAAGAGGCCCAAGAGGCAGCCTAAGAAAGATAACCTAGATCCATCCACAACTGAATGACCCCGCTAATCAAATATCTATCACAACGCACCCTTCCAAACGATAAGAATCCAACCAAGAAAATTCAGCGACAAGCATCTAGATTCAACATGCATCAAGGGCAATTACTGAAGATATCCTACTAAGAGCCTTAAGTGAAGTGCCTTTCACTGAGCGAGGTTTGATTGGTGTTGTCTGAATTGCATGAAGCCGAATGCGACAATCACTCGGGAGAAAGAAGCCTAACTAATCGAGTCCTCAAGACAAGGTACTATTAGCCCATTATTTAAGCCGTTTCAATGTCATACGCTTGAAGCTGTAACAATTGCCAAATGTTTACTCAAGTCTCACACCCGCCGCTTGAAAAAATAAAGACCATCCTCGCCCCATGGTCCTTCATGAAATGAGGAATGGACATAGTGGGAAAGATCTTAGTAGGCCCGAGGCAACGAGTATTCTTCCTAACTATGAAAAAAATATTTCACCAAATGGATAGGGTAGAAGCATACGCACGGCTAAGAGACTCCAAAGTGAAAGCATTCGTGTGGAGGAACATCATTTGTAGATTCAGAATCCTACACCCACAATAGATCCCAATTTATCAGCTACGGTTTCAAAGACTTTTGCAAAAACTGGGGAATACGGCTTAACTACTAAAACCCACGCTACCCACAGGCGAAAGAACAAGCCGAGTCTTCAAATAAAACAATCCTCAATAAAAGGAAGAAAAGCTTAAGAAAGCCAAATGCGCCTGGGCTGATGAACTCCTTGTAGTATTATGGTCGTATCAAACTACCGTTCAGATATCCACATGAAAAGCCCCATATTCGCTAGCCTTTGGAACAGTAGTCATCCCAACCAAGTGGAGCGTACCCTCATCTCGGTACCAATGGCTCAATAAGGAATCAAATCAGCACCTGATGAAATATAACCTTGACACACCAGACGAAATCAGAGAGCAAGCCATAGTTCGGATGTCCATACACAAGCAAATTATGGCTAGACACTTCAACAAAAATGTATGAACCCATACCTTCAACGAATGAGACTAGGTACTAAGTCGGGTATATCAAAACACAAAGAAACTAGGAGACGACAAGCTCGACCCCACCTCGGAATGACCATATATCATTACCAAGATTACAAGACATGAAGCCTACAAATTGGAGACATATAAAGGAAGACCGGTTCAAAATAGCTGGAACACCATCCACCTAAAGAAATATCACCGCTGATTACAATTGACTACAAGTCAACGACCAGACAATCGACATTGCCTATTCATTTGACTGAGGCACACACATGCATACAATGTTGCTAAGGTTGTAATTCTACATTCAATTAATAGAACACCAGTGCACTCTTTTTCCATAATTTCGCACCCAGTCGGGGAGGATTATGATTTTTTAACGAGGCATATTTTATAAAATAATTTCTCTTTCAAAGCCTTCATTTAACACAAAGGTTCGAATCCAACAGCCAATAAATTTGGCCGATTGGATCACGACCTACGACTGGCCTAAAATTTTAGCCCTTTAAAGCGATTCTACTTGGAAGATTGAACTCTTCAACAAAGATGTCTAGACCAAAGCCTTCAACTGGCCCCATCGTCTAATCCCCAAGATCTCTCAATCAAAAACTCATCCATTTAAACATAAATGGAAAACACTTAAAAAAATTTGCTAAGTTTTTTCCATTGAATTCGTTGAAATCATTGCAAACACCCACTAATAGGGCCATAAATACAAAAGGCATTTAAAAAAATAAAAAAGAAAATTACAAGGAAATCAACCAACTCAATCCTCGGTAAAAGGTTGATCTGTTGACCATGCTCCTCATCCGGCAGCAAGGTAGCATTTAGTGGAGCCTTTTTCCCAGCCTCACGTCCATGTTCTTCAATCGCTTGCAAAACAGAAAGCCTATCCCCGCCTCTTCCTCCACCTCCTCTTCATACTCTTGGATCTACTCATCATGATTATCATTTCAAAGTCCCTTTAGCGACGTATTCTTTCACCAAGTCACAATGAACCTTAATCATTGCTTATCAGCCACGGTAGTAAGTCTGTCTAAATAAGAGACAAACTTCTATTCTCCTCCGTTAGCTTCCTCTCCTTGACAGTCGACTCCATCTTGGCAGCCTCCAATTCGGCCTCAAACTCCATCGTCTTCCTCTCCGAGTCCTCCTCTAACTCTTTAGCCTTTTTTAGCTGAGCTCGAAGCTGAGCAATCCTCTTACCCAAGTCACAGTTACTCCTGATCAAGGCAGTAATTGTCTTATGGAAGTTGAAGCTGGCCTCGAGCATCTGAAAAATAAAACAGAAAGTTCAGAGCCAACAAAGAAAATTTCAAGTAAAATTCGTTAGGCAATGAACATCTAAGTACCTCAAAGCTCCGAGTAACACAAAACATGGACATTTCCACCACTCCTATACTCTCTGGCCGCCTCTCGTCCTCCTCAAAAAGTAGATCACCAGCAAAAATCTCTGTGAAGAGAGGGTAAGAGAAGACAGACTTGCTCATTGGAACCTTCACGTTCACAAAATTAGGATCCTCTTCTAAGGCTTCTACTGCCTTCATCTTCATTGAGTCCCTATGGGTTACGAGGACCGAGGCCTCATGAGTCTTCTCCCCGATGAAACCAATGGGAACCGACTTACCTTTAGCCTTCTTAGCCATTCTTCAAGTCGCGACCTCATCCAAGTTAGGGAGTCTGAATCCATCCGACATGAACTCTTCTACCAAATCAACTTTTCTCGATGTCAGTGGCTCGATGAATGTCGAATGAAACCCAAGTTTTCCAATCGATCAAGGAGAGATAAGTGTAGTATTCAAATTAGATAACCAGGATAAGGGGATACCTCACTAAACTTCAAGCACTGCTCTCAAAATATAACTGACTCTGAACCGAATTTCTTCTAGTTGATAGCGCCAACTCCTCTCGTTCTCAGGTACTTTGAGTATGCGTTTGATCCTCGCCTCAACTGTAAATCCAGGCTCAATGGTTCTGTTCAGTGACGTGTATGGAAAGAAGTAACATTACCAAAAAGCCAACCAATAATCAAAAGACCATAAAAGGAACTTATTCACACGAAGTGACCTAGTGAGAAGGGATCCTCCTAAAATAACATCACCACTAGCAAAGAAGTAGCCAGCCTGCCAATCGCTATCGTATGTGGTCAGGCCAGCCACTAGATGTTCCTTCATTGGTCCGAAGAAAAGGTAGGATCTCCCATTCTCTGAAATATGCTCCTTCAAGTAATATAAAAATAGAATATCATTGCATCTGAAAGGCATCCCAAAAGAATGAGTCAAACACTCCACTTCGAATAGGATTCTCCATGTGTTGACAACAGTTGTGAGGGTGCGATCCCAAAGTGGTCCAACACTTCTCAAGCTAGACGAGGAATAAGAAAACGGAAGCCATCCCTGTAATGAAGCTCATAGAAGCCATACTAACAGAAACTTCCCAGTCGATCCTCTCACTTGAAGAAGACAACCTCAACTTCATAGACTCTGGGATCCAATAACTGAATTGTATCCGTCTCAAAGCTGAGTCATTAAGCTGACTTTATGGATTTTTGTAGAGGATGTACAAGCCTATGTTGTGATTCTCTGATCATCTTAGAGTGTGTTTGAGGAAAAACCGAATTGAAATTCTATTACTACAAGAATAGATACAAAGTATTTAAACTTTACAATTATACAAAAACCTCACTAACACTCTCTAAGCTCTCTACCTGGAGCTTACAACTCATTTGGGGTGTCTCACATTCACTGGAAAGCCTTGAATTTATAGCCAAGAATCACACACTGTTTATGCCACAAATCACTCCTTGATTTATGGCATCAATTAGTTTGTTGTATCAAACTTTCAAACCCACCGAAAGTTTGTTTGGCCACTTCCTCATGGCTTCTGCTTGCAGCTGGAATCATGGTGGGAAACTTCTCAGCACCTTCTTGGCAGCTGGACTCTACAATTCTCCCCCTCCAGATGCATCCGAAACAATTTTCATCTGACAGCTATCCTGGCTATGTCTCTGCACAGCTCTAGCTTGTCCTGATCACTGTTCCTTTGTTGACATGTAAGCTGTGTCTCTACACAGCTCTCTTCACTGCATCTCTATACATTATTCTTCTGCTATGTCTCTGCATAGTACAATCCATTGTGTCTCTACATAGTAACCATCTGTTGTGTCTCTGCACAGTTCTGCTGCCATGTTTCTTCACCTATTTATTCCTCAGTGCCTTCTTGCCTTGTGGAAAACTCTCTGGCTCCCCCTCATCAGTAAGCAGAATATATTCGGATCCCGGATATCTGGTTGATGGAATCCTGCCTCTCTCAGATCTTCTTGTCCGAGGTCCACTGGTTTCAGGAGGTCTGTCATCATCCATCTCTGTGAATGATCTTGTAGCTTCTAGTGGAGTAGGTTGCGGCTCCCCCTACTCAACACTCTCTTCTGTAATCTCTGATGGAACAGGCTGTGTCTCCCCCTACTCAACATCTCTATCTGCCTCCTCTAGTTCTGCTTCTGGAATTTCCTCGTGCACCATATCTGTGGCCAATCGTGCTGGTGCTGGGTCTGGATTTCTGTTGGCACTGGAATTGGAAGACATTCTGGGCATTTCAATGTCTTCAATTGTTTGGTCTTCAAGAAACTCTACTTCCTGGCTTCTGATGACCATCTTCACCTTCGGATCCCATAGTCTGTATCCAAATTCTTCATCTCCATGGCCTAAGAATATACATGGAGTTATCATTGCATCGAGCTTCTCCCTATGCTCATTGGGTACATGTACAACGGCTAAACAACCGAATACTCTAGGGTGAGTGTAGGAGGGATTCTTACCAGACCACACTTTCTCCGGAATCTCCATGTTCAACGGTAAAGATGATGATCTGTTGATCAGGTAACATGCAGCACGAACAACTTCTCCCCAGAATGGCTTTGGCAGCTTAGCCATACTGATCATTCCTCTGACTTTCTCCATAATTGTGCGGTTCATTCTCGCAGCGACACCATTATGTTGTGGTGTGTGTGGAACAGTTCTCTCATGCTGAATCCCATGTCTCCAGCAGTAGGCTTCGAACTCTCCGGAACTGTACTCGCCTCCATCGTCTGTGCGAAGGCATTTCAGCTTCTTCCCTATTTCACGCTCTACTATGGCGTGGAACAGCTTGAACTGATCTAGGACCCGATCCTTCGTCTTGAGGAAATACACCCAGATTTTCTGAGAAGCATCATCGATGAAAGTCAGAAAATACTTGTTACCGCCCAATGAATCAACCTCCAAGGGACCACAAACATCAAAGTGCACCAGACTGAACAACTCTGATCTTCTCTCTGAAGAGAAATCAAATGAGACTTTGTGTTGCTTACCAATCGAGTAGTGGTTGCAAGGACCTCATGCAGCATCCTTGGTAAGCTCCTTCTTGTTCAGGGTAGACAATCATCTCCCACTCATGTGTCCGAGTCTCCGTTTCCACAGATTTTGAGAAGCCTCTTTTTCAGCTACATTGAGCTGTCTGCACAAATCTTCACATGAGTCTTGTATAGTGTGCCGCAAACATGTCCTCGAGCGACAACCATGACACCTTTCGTCATTCTCCATGTGCCATTTCTGAAGTGATTGTCATAGCCCTGTTTGTCAAGAGCTATCCCCGAGAGTACATTCAGTCGAAGTTCTGGAACATGCAGGACATCCTTCAAGGTCAATGTCCACCCGAAATTTGTCTGCAACTGAATATCACCCATTCCTACTATCTCAGAGGAACTGATATTTCCCATCTTCACTGATCCAAAGTCTCCCGCTTTGTAGGTTATGAAGAAATCTCTGTGAAGAGTGACGTGATATGATGCTGTAGTATCTACCACCCACTCAACATCTTGGGTTGCGTTGTGAAGGCATGTATTTTCCTGCATGGAGCATATTGCTACATCTGCTTGGACAACGAATGTCTCTCCTTCGTCATTCTTCGGCTGGTGATTGCCTTCTATCTGCTCTTGTTGCAGTTTTCGGCAATTCTTCTTTAGGTGGCCTACAATGCCACAATGGTAGCACTTATAGGTAGCCTTCCTTCCATCTGAGGATCTACCCCTGGTTGTGCTTCTGCCTCTATCTCCGTCTCTTCCTTGATGTCTTCCCCGAGTCTCTGTGACGAAGGCTTCTATCTGTTCTGAGCCAACATCTTTTCTACTGGACTCCTCATTCGACAGGGCATCTTTTACCATAGGCATGGTAACTTTACCTCCTGGAGCAGAATTGCTGAGAGTAACCACCAATCCCAGCTATCAGGAAGGGAACTGAGTAGTAAGAGGGCTTGAACTTCATCTCCCAGCTGCATGTCTACTGCAGACAGCTGATTCACCAGGCTTTGGAACTCGTTGGTGTGTTCCGCAACGGAAGTTCCACTCTGTAGCTTCAGGTTCACCAAACGCCTCATTAACAGGGCTTTATTCCGAGCTATCTTTGCGTGGAATATGTCTTCCAATTTTATCCACATCCCGTAAGCATCTGAATCATGTGCTACGTGGTGGAAGACATTGTGACTGATCCACTGCCTAATCTGACCCAAAGTTCTGTTGTTGAGTTTATTCCAGTCATACTCCTTAACAGACTATGGTTTCACTCCCTTCAACTCGATGACATCAAACAAATCTTTGCAATGTAAAAAATCTATCATCCGAGGTCTCCAGATGGAGTAATTAGTTGCAGCTAGTTTAATCAATGCACCAGAATGGGAATCTTCCATTTCGATTTTAAGTTTTTAAAGTTTAAAATGAAAAAATAGATTAAAATTGGGGCTGAATTTCACAAATCGGAGGTCACCGTTGCGTCTGGAACGGTCGAAAATGGTGGAATAGACACTTCGTTGGTCTAAATCCGACACAAAGGGCTGATTTGTAAATCCTAAAATTTCTGGGGCAAAACTAAAAAATTTCAAAACTTCAGGGGGCTAAATGAAATTCACCAGGCTACTGATGTGGCACTGACGTGGCAGTGCTGATGTGGAAAGTGGGACCGGTTATGCTGACGTGGCGGACACGTGGCGGCTGACGTGTCTGCTGACTAGGCGCTGACTAGGTGCTGACTGGGGCTAACGTGCCGGCCACGTGTATCGTCTTCTACCTCTGGAGTGCGTGTGGCGCGTGGTGCATGTGGGAGCGCGTGAAGCGGACTCTGGTCGGCGCGTGCGGCTCACCTTGACATCTGTTTGATCACCGGAAAATACCACCGTGCTCGTCTCGACGTGAACTAGCTGATGGTATGCTCAAAGTTGAGTTTTGACAACTTTACCGGAACCCGAATTTTCCGAACCGATCTCTGTTCTTCGGTTTTTCGACCCCAAAGAAGAACCAAAGCTCTGATACCACTTGTTGTGATTCTCTGATCACCTTAGAGTGTGTTTGAGGAAAAAACCGAATTGAATTTCTATTACTACAAGAATAGATACAAAGTGTTTAAACTTTACAATTATACAAAAACCTCACTAACACTCTCTAAGCTCTCTACCTGGAGCTTACAACTCATTTGGGGTGTCTCACATTCACTGGAAAGCCTTGAATTTATAGCCAAGAATCACACATTGTTTATGCCACAAATCACTCCTTGATTTATGACATCAATTAGTTTGTAGTATCAAACTTTCAAACCCACCGAAAGTTTGTTTGGCCACTTCCTCATGGCTTCTGCTTGCAGCTGGAATCATGGTGGGAAACTTCTCAGCACCTTATTGGCAGCTGGACTCTACAGCCTATACCCAAGAGCCACTTGATGATCCCGGATGCGATCCATCTCCTCGTACATCCCCAGAAGTACAAGCCTCTACCCCAAACTGCCGAACTTCCCCAACTTACCATAAGGGGATTCCAGTCGACACCACATGATGGAGATCTACACTCGAGTCTTCCATCTCCTCAAAACTATTATCTACATCTTCCATTATCCTCAACATGGGTCCACCCGACCAAAACCTCCACTATCTGACTCAGATTCACTTCCATCGAACGTCCTAGAGAATACTCAGAAACATGTCTCATTAAAGGTTTGCTCCCTAAAATAGATTAAAGCTACCATAATCCATAAACACAATTCAACTTAATGTCTTTACCCTTACAGATCAACCAAATATATTCTACGAAGAACAACAAGAACAAGAATATAAACAATGAGGGAATAAAGAAGTTACCTCGAGAGGGAGCTTTCTTCAATGCCACACAAGCTTGGAAATTTTAGAATGAATGAAGAGTGATCATATTCCCACTATAAATAACCAAAGTGAATACGTGTCACCCTCAGATTTACTCGAACCGCAAGAAAACCATTTCCCGTAATACCAGTAGTCCAGCTCATGTTTGGTCATATCAAGTAAACCACAGCTATGTTGCACTAACATTTGAAGGACTCATCGACTTCATCAACTGAAGACTCTTCACTCATTCCAATCGACTGAAGGCTCTTGGACCTTCATATAATCTAGTCAACTGAAGACAAAGCTTCTGGACATCTATACTGAAGAGATGCCTCTTGGTCTTTTATCAGGTCTAATCGATTGAACACTTCATAGACCTTCATTTGGTCTAGTCGACTAAATATAAAGGTCATGGACATTCATACTGAATAGATACCTCATGGTCCTTCATCGGGTCCAGTCGATTGAACGCTTCCTAGACCTCTATTTGGTCCAGTCAATTAAACATTTCATAGACTTTCATCTGGTCCAGTCGATGGGACAAACCCCAGAACCTTTACCAAGTACAATCGACTCATGGACTTTCTTCTGGTCCAATACAGACTTATAAAATTGGGCTTCCTTTGAGAGTCTTGGGTCCTTTAGATTGAAGGATATTGGGCCTTCCCTATGTGTAGGCTTGAGATGGCAACTAGGGCATGGGTTTTATCTTGGGTATTTTTATGGGAAAATTATGGTGTATTTAGTATTGGGCCTGAAGCAAAAAGTCTAAATTGCCCTTGGCCCAAATTTGGCCCGTACAGTTTGTCCCCTACTCTCTAAGTCAATGAGTCATTGGCTTGGAGAGTACTCGTTGGTCGTTTCGTCTGAACCAAAATGGGAGAGTCTTTGTTGTCTGGACCATGACGCGATTGAGCGTCTTCAATGTACCTGGATGTTGGCTAAAGTCTTGAATCTGACATGACAGGAGTTAGGAAAAGTGTCCTCAATCGATCAATTTGGTCGTTGGTCCCGGTCATAATCCATACGGCTGGACTGAGGACCAATGGTGTCTTTATGTCTGGACTGAATGTAGACCAAGTCTTTTACTTGCCTAGTAATGTCCCAGTCGACAGACCCGAGGGGAGTTCTTCGAAGAAATCCATTGGATCGATCAGAGGACCAATCGAGCCTTCAGGTTGCCTGGGCCGAGCTTGGTTCAAGCCTTCAACTCACCTGATGATGGCCGGGAGGTCGTTTTATTGAGTCAAGAGGCTGAACTTGACTCCATCATGAGCCAATTGGGGAGTGTTCCCGTCGAATGGACCTGATGAAGGCCATGAAATCATTCACTTGATTGGTACCGAATAAGGACCAAATCGAGTCTACATGTCGGCTGGACCAGATGATGTCCATTAACTGATCTTGATTCCATCATGAGCCAATTGGGGAGTGATCCCGTCGACTGGACCTGATGAGGGCCAGGAAATCATTCACTCGATTGGTACCGAATAGGGACCAAATTGAGTCTACATGTCTGCTGGACCAGATGATGTCCATTAACTGAACTTGACTCTATCATGAGCCAATTGCGGAGTGTTCCCGTCGATTAGACCTGATGAAGGCCAGGAAATCATTCACTCTATTGGTACCAAATAGGGACCAAATCGAGTCTACATGTTGGATGGACCAGATGATGTCCATTAACTGATCTTGACTCCATCATGAGCCAATTGGGGAGTGATCCCATCGACTGGACCTAATGAGGGCCATGAAATCATTCACTCGATTGGTACCGAATAGGGACCAAATCGAGTCTACATGTCGGCTGGACCAGATGATGTCCATTAACTGAACTTGACTCCATCGTGAGCCAATTGGGGAGTGTTCCCGTCGACTGGACCTGATGAAGGCCAGGAAATCATTCACTCGATTGGTACCGAATTGGGACCAAATCAAGTCTACATGTCAGCTGGACCAGATAATATCCATTTACTAAACTTGACTCCATCATAACCCAAATGGGGATTGGTCCCGTCGACTGGACCTGATGAAGGCTAGGAAATCATTCACTCGATTGGTACCGAATTGGGACAAAATCGAGTCTACATGTCGGCTGGACCAGATGATGTCCATTTACTGAACTTGACTCCATCGTGAGCCAATTGGGGAGTGTTCCCGTCGACGGGACCTGATGAAGGCCAGAAAATCATTCACTCGATTGGTACTGAATAGGGATCAAATCGAGTCTACATGTCGGCTGGATAAGGTACCCCTATGACATCATTGAGGAAGTACTCAGTCGACATAATTCTCATCGGGCTTTGAATGAGCCTTGTGTTTCTCGATTTCCTAAATCGCAATAAATGTGGTGTTCATATCGAGGCCTCTTTTTGACGGGAAAATGAGGTGCCAAAACGTGGTATAGTATAAAGGGGATTGGGGGTTTCATTCGCTTCATTCGCAAATCTTTTCTCTCAAGTCGTAAGGTTGGAGCTCTCTTTTCAAGTTTCAAGGTATTCTTTATATCTTTCTTTGTATTCTTCAATTTCTTCAAGTTGTTCATAGGGTAAATTCAACTTGTTCTTGGCTAGAATAAGAGTTTTAATCTTGAAACGTTTAGGGGTTTTCAGGGTTTTGTTTGTGAGAATTTTGGGTTTGATCTTCTGTCACATTGGTTTTGGGTTGACTCATTGTTTGTAGAGGATTTGATATGTCGTCTGAGGGTTGCTCGAGCTCAAGTGATATACTGATGGATATGTATGTAGGCTCACCCTTGTGGGTCGTCTCCCCTTTTAGTATGCATGGTAGGGACACATTAAGTGGGGGTGATGAAGATATACTGACTGTCGCGTCGACGGAGGCTCCGCTCGGTATCTCTAAAGATGTGCCACCTCTCCGAACAATCCCAGCTGAGTCGGGTGAACCCAGCACCAGTGAGCCGACCAACTTATTAACCAAAAATCCTCCTAGTAGAATAACCGAAAAAGCCATGAGGGAGATAAAAATAAAGTACCGATTTCCTGAGTCGGTTCAAGCGAGATTAACTTCCTCGAGGGAACGAATCGAATATAAGATCCCTGGGTGGATTGGGTTTTACGAACGTCCCTTTGCAGATGGATTTAGGTTCCCCATTCCAAACCTAGTGTGGGAGGTACTAGACCATTTTGGGATAGCTCTCTCCCAACTAATTCCAAATACATGGAGGGTCTTGATGTCATGTTGAAGTTCTGACGTACGAGTTGGAAGTTAGATTTGGAGTAAAGGACCTTCTCTACACGTACTACATAAAGGAACATGTGGTTAAAAATGAGAGATATCATTTGTTCCTTCAACACAAGAGGGAACATTTGATTTCAGGATTGACAACAAACGATAGAGGGGGTTGTCAAAAGGCCTATTTGTTTTTGTTAAATGAGAGAGTGTATTTGGGCCTACAAACGATAGACTCGTAGTACCTCTTACATTCTTCTCTTGTCTCTTTTCGTAGCTTCGACATGACGCATGGGGTCGTAGCGAATACAAATTATCTATTGAACTTTCCTGTGCCTGAAAGAAATTGGAGGGTAATGTTGGAGGAGAGAAGATTAAGGTTGACTCCGTTGTGGAAGGAAATTTTCTACCCGGAAGGTACCCCTCTGCCTCTGACCAAACATATATTGACAGTCATTCTCATTACCTGGTCATGTCGGCTCCTCAACGGGGGACTTTTTTTTTACGGACTCTAACCCCCGAGGAAAATTTGTGCGCAGTGGAGAGGATGAGCCAGTTCAGACTCCATACAGTCGAAGAAATGCTCGAACGGAGGAAGAAGAAGAAGTCCAATGGGAGGGAAATTGAAGTAGTTCCAGAACCCCAGCCGTCAAAGAAGGATCCTCCAACCGTTTTCCCAGTGGATGCTGCTAAAAAAAACATCGATTGGGTCAGGGCATTCTTCGAAGATAATGAAACCGCTGATGGATCTTGAAGAAGATCCAGAGAATGTCGTGATTAAGATCCTGAGAAGCATGACTGTTATGTCGGATCCATCCAGTTTGTTTTGGTTTTCCGAGGGATTACTGCTAGAGGAGGATGAATGTCGAATGCTGACACTGGGGCCGCTAAAGGTTGCAAATAGAGCTGTCGCCCGAAACTACGAGGTAATAATTCTTGAATATACAAGTTCCCTTGGTAGATTCTTTAACATTTTACCTTGATGTTGTAGACTCTGGAATACACCATCTTCTAGCAGAAATATGTGGAGACTATCTGTAGGACACAGAAATCAGCGACGCTGTCCCGGGCTCGTGGCCCGGTCGGGAGTACGGAGTAGCCCGCAGGGGACTAAACTAGAGAAATAAAATTGAGTTGCCACCCAGTGTGAAATGGAAAATGATTTAAGGCCGCACTCACCCCTCGCAAGGGAAGACCTCAAACCGTTGGGTTCGGAATGGTCCCTTACTTATGCCTCTTGTAATGAACGGCTTTAAGCGATAATATAACCAAGTCTACGCAACATACAAATGCAAGAATAACCTACATCTAAGTTTGCATACAACATATATCTAAGTTTGCATACAACCTATATCTAAGTTCGCATACAACCTATATCTAAGTTTGCATGCATAAAAGTAAATCGACATAATGGTAAGCACACAATTTCATGAACATATTAAATAAATGATTGTGGAAAGATAAATAAAAAATAACGGTAAAAACATAAATATTAAAGAGAGCAAACTAAGCATATGATGGGGAAGGGAATGACTAAGGAGACAAACATGCATAAAACATGATGAAGGAATATGTCCAGTTTGTGCGCGTTCATGCAGCGTTCATAAACGCGTTTGAACGGTAAATAGAACGCACGTGTTCGAGTAGCATTTGATAACGCATTCGAACGATAAACAGAATGTCCGCGTTCGTATAGCATTTGATAACGCGTTCGAACGAGATAAGACCTGATGCATGATAAATTAAAATGCATGAGAGGTCGAGTAGCGTTCTGAAACACGTTCGAACGGACTGAGGCAGAATGCATACGTTCATGCAGAGTTCAGAAACGCATTCGAACGAGATTACCAAAATGGTATATGAAACGACGCAAACCCATGCGTGAATAAACAAATACATAATATAGAACCTCGTATGCTCGATTGAACACATTTCACATTCAATCGAGTGTACCTCGTCCAGCGTGGAAAAACATCGTGGTAAAGGTAGCCTTTAGGCATTTCCCTCGAATAGAGGACCTTTAATCCACCCTAGTTAGCCCATGCGCACTAGAATGCAATGCATGCGTAAATAAAGCAATGATATGCAAATGGTAAATGACATAATAAAAGGCGCGGCAAAACATCATGGTAAAGGTAGCCTTTAGGCATTTCCCTCAAATAGAGGACCTTTAAACCATCCTAGTTAGCCCATGCGCACTAAATTATCAATGCATGAATAAACAAATAAATAATATGGGACCTTGTATGCCCGATTGAACACATTTCAAATTCAATCGAGTGTACTTCGTCCGGCACGGTAAAATATCGTGGTAAAGGTAGCCTTTAAGAATTTCCCTAGAATAGAGGACCTCTAATCCACCCTAGTTAGCCCATGCGCATTAGATTAACAAAAAAAACACATAGAAAATAGATAGCGGGACAATGAACAAAAAAATGCCTAAGACATGATAAAGGAACCTGTCCAAAATGCCCGAATTCGTGTAGCATTCGGAAACGCGTTCGAACGAGGGCGAGGCAGAATATATGTGTTCGAGTAGCGTTCGGGAACGCGTTCGAACGGGATGGCGAAAGTGGCATCCACAATGCAGTAAACACATGCGGGAATATTTCCCCAAGCGGTACGTGGAGTTGTATCCCAACTACAGACCGCACTACCGTCCATTCGGATTCGGCTACGAAATTTATGTCTGGGTTTCCATCCAATATACCACGAGAGGCAACATTCAAGCGTTACATAATGCAATCATGAAAATGGACGTGAAGTATGATAATGCTTATAACAATACATAAACAAAGGAAGAAACATGTGGAATGATAAAGAGCTAATAATATGAAATAAATGTGCGATAAATAGATAAAGGAACGTTAAAGAAAGATGTGACCAAGAATTTGGTCGTCTTTGATATAGGACCTCGCACACCCGGTTGGACATATTTCATGTCCAACCGAGCGTACCACATCCAAATTACAAATAAAAAGTAATAAAGGGTGCCCTCAGGTCTTACCTTTCAAATTGCTCCTCGGAAGTGCGTCACGTCGTCGCCGGAGAGGTTACTACTCCATAACTTTTCTGGTTTTCTGGTCTAATATTTTCCTTCACTGTTCCGCTGTTTTCGCTGCTGCTTTCTCGATTGTCTTTGTTATTTTTTAGGGTTGGTTCGGGAACTGTTTTGGACTGTTGTAGGGTCGGTTTTGGGGTTATTTTGCTGCTGTTTTGGGGTTGTTTTTGGGACTGTTTTTGGGGTTATTTTACTACTTTTTGGGGTTGGTTCGGGGACAATTTTGGACTATTTTAGGGTGTTTTAAGGGACTATTTTCGATCACTGTTTGCTTCACGTGGTTGTGTTGTTTAGTTGTGGCTTGGTCGATGTTTGTGTAAGGTATGTATGTGATGAGTTTTGAAGGGCTTGTTTCACATTGAAGCTGATACAATTTTGGTTATATTTTGGTTATTAGTTTGTGTAGGTTGTGTAGTCCAAGAGAGTGGAGTTCGTGGCCATAAGTGAGTTGGTCAAAGGGGCCTATCTTTGGTGAGGTGGCTTACCGTGTCAAGCCATGGGGGATTTGGCTGTGTTACTGCCAAGTGGGTGAGAGAAATAGTGGCGTGTGTGAAGGTGAAAGAGAGGGCCGAGTGGTGTGTGTTTGTTTATTGTTCACGTGTGCATGGTTTCTTGTTGCTTTGTTTGTGTGCTGGATGAAGAGATGAGAAGTGTGGCTGTGTGTGAGAGAGGGGTGTGAGGCCGTGAAGATAGAGAGAGTCACTAGAGAGAGGATTCTAGGGTTTTTATATTTTTGTGTAGTTGATGCCATTCAAGAGATGAAGGGGGAGCCGTGAGGAGTGAGAGCCAAAAAGGGTTTTTTTGTGTGTTTTCATTATATAAGAGTGGGCTAGGGTTAGGGTTGTGCATGGATTTTCAAAAGGAAACAAATCAAGTAAATAATGGATGGGTTTAATTTAGGGAAAGCATATTTATATTTTTGGTGGGGGAATATCTTTAAATTGGTAGGTGATTTAATTAGTTTATTAAAGGAAAGGATATTGTGTAATTTAGAAGGGGATTTGATTTGTTTTAATTTAATTGGATTTGATTTAATTTAGACATGTGTTTTAAATGTTTTAATTATTTTTGGATGGGATTTGGTTGGCTTGGATTTGGATGGGCTTGGGCGTGTGGCTAGCAGTAAAACAGAAATACCGATGGTCGTTCGAATGCTTATTCGGACGCTAAGCGAATGCCCGCAATCTGTTCGCCGTTCGAACGTGTTGCCGAACGTAGCACGAACGCACATGCAGTGAACATCTGAATTAAATCTGACGACGTACTTCTTTTGAATCTCCCCTTTCGACGTATGCTTCCCGCGACTTCAGCAACTTATCGAGTAGTGCCTCCCAACGAGGCTCATCATCGAGCTTTCAAGCAAAAATCCAAGTGTCTACAGTCGCCCCCACTTTGATGGGCTTGTGCAGTGTGTGTGACAGTGACAATCTATCAAAGTCATGCTTGCATTTTTTACTTACTTGGCTTGCCAGCTGTTGCCGAACTTACATGTTGTTTTGAGACGCTTCCAACTGAGTTAATTTGTTGACGAGGTGCTACGACCCTTGGGTCTTGTTCCTGCACCACCGAGTGGGTCTTGTTCCCGAATAGAAATGAGGGTATTATTCCCGAATTGAAATGAGGGTCTTGTTCCCGAATTGAGATGAGTGTCTTGTTCTTTATTTGAGTTGTGGGTCTTGTTCCCAAACTGAGTTGTGGGTCATGTTCCCAATTTGAGTTGTGGGTCTTGTTCCCGAATTGAATTGTGGGTCTTATTCCCGATCTGAATTGTGGGTCTTTTTCCCGAACTGAATTGTGGGTCTTGTTCCCGAACTAATTTTGGGTCTTGTTCCTTATCTGAATTGTAGGTCTTGTTCCCGATTGTGGGTCTTGTTCCCAAATTGAGTTGCAGGTCTTGTTCCCGAGTGTAGGTCTTGTTCTCAAATTGAATTGCAGGTCTTGCTCCCGATTGTGGGTCTTGTTCCCGAGTGTAGGTCTTGTTCTCAAATTGAATTGCAGGTCTTGTTCCCGATTGTGGGTCTTGTTCCCAAATTGAGTTGCAGGTATTGTTCCCGAGTGTGGGTCTTGTTCCCAAATTGAATTGCAGGTATTATTCCTGATTGTGGGTCTTGTTCCTGATTGTGTTGCGGGTCTTGTTCCCGATTGTGGGTCTTGTTCCCAAATTGAGCTAAGGATCTTATTCCCTATTTAAATTGTGGGTCTTGTTCCCGATTTGAATTGTGGGTCTTGTTCCCGATCTGAATTTTGGGTCTTGTTCCCGAGTTGAATTGTGGGTCTTGTTCCCGAATTGAGCTGAGGGTCTTGTTCCCGGATTGAATTGTGGGTCTTGTTCCCGATTTGAGCTGAGGGTCTTGTTCCCGATCTGAATTATGGGTCTTGTTCCCGATTTGAGTTGTGGATCTTGTTCCCGATTTGAGCTGAGGGTCTTGTTCCCGGTCTGAATTGTGGGTCTTGTTCACGATTTGAGTTTGTTGGTTTCTATAATTAGTCCCAAAGAAAGAATAAGCCATAGAAATACATATATCATACATGCAAAGCTTGAAGCATTGCGGAATCATACTTACAAAGCTTTGTGACGAAAATGGTGAAGAGGATCCTTGAGCCTCCAAGGTGGGTGTTTTGCGGCCAAGAACAAGAATGAGAGAAGCTTCAAGTCTTTGGGCTATTTTCGGCCAAGAACAACAGTGTGAGAAGCTTCAAATCTTCTAGTACTCCAAGCTCCAAGGATGTTTCCCTATCACCTCCTTTGATCCCTTGTTGTGCTAGCAAAATTGAGAAATGAAAAACAATTTTTCTGCCATGGATGAAGCTCACGGCGTGCGTGAAGAAGAAGGAGAGGAGAGTGTGCCTTTTCAATTTTCAATTTTTTATTTGTTTCAAAAACCGTGAGAATGAAAGAGAAAAGCAATGATGAGATATGATTTACCAAAATGAATTTTTAATTAAAAAACCCTTCAAAAACCGTGAAAGGTTTTCCCTCCAAAAAATTCATTAAATGGCATCATCTTATTACATTGAGAATAGAGACAATGTATCATCCCATAAAGGTGACTAGATACATCCATCATCTATTCGTGTCAAGTAATGAGACTTCGCGATGTGATTTTCGGATCCTACCCGTTTCAAAATACGAATGTGTCCGCAAACACTTTCGGGCTCGATTTCGCTAATTCCGAATTAACGCATTTCCGTCGCGACGAGAATTAAATAATTTCGCCTAGCGAAATTACTATTCAGATCGCTAACGAATTAATTCTAAATTAATTCGTTTGCCCGAATTAAAATCCGATTTTAATTTCGAGTCGAAATCTAATTTCGTTTAATAATATATCGAATATATTATTTTATCGATTAATTCCAAATTAATCGTTCTCTCTCTCCTAATAAGGCATTTTATCCAAGATAAAGTTTCTCCGTAATTAATCCAAGATTAATAAAGTTCGAATCAAACATCATAGGTGAATATTCAGGAAGCGACCTAAGAGATCTCCGGATATGTTGGCAGTAAATACGGTCGTTGGATAATCCAAACACGTACGTACCTCGTACTACGTTTTTACTGATTTATAAGACAAGGTTGGCTTCTAGCAAAGCGCCATGCCTACCCAATTCTCCAGAAATATTCTTATTGGAATATTAGATCTTTATCAAGCGTAGTATACCGTAGTATCGCGTACATCGATCCAGTATCAGACGATCACATGTTAGGCCTGGGGCTGGAAATGTGTCTGCCCCGTACGAAACATATATCGGATATCAAACAACAGTCTCTTTAAATCGGACAATCCTGACCTGGTCATATTGTCCCGACGGTTGCAACCTTTTATAGAGTACTAGTTATGTATCCTGCGTGATCATCATCTCCATATGTCTGAAGTGATACTTCCATCTTGACATCACATCCAGTACACTACGATTCTCGATAAACCCAGAAGAGGCGTACACAGAACCGGTTAAAGCCCCGAACCACCAAAACTAAAGTTTACCGATTGTCGCAAGTACTAGCGATGCAAGTCTCAGGTTAAGACCATATACACCTACCCTGATGCGGCCTCCCATAGACACGCAGACATACTACCAATGGGATTCCGCGGGGTCTGTCCAGAGCGAAGCTGTTTTCCGTACCATCGGCAAAAACACAACCTCCTATCGCACTTGCATAAGTATCCAATACTTAAATATATGAGAACTATGCCGTTGTGCCATCACAACTCGCACAAGTGCAATACTAGTCTATTCCGCATTATCGATGTCCGATCTCGATAATACTCCGACTAGGGATATTTAATGATTAAACCTTTTATATTGATACTGTCTCATATCATCTCAATACGGAACTAATCATATGGACTTTTGCCATTAATATATCAAAGTAAATAATTTTACAAAACGGCAAAAGGCAATTTCATTATCACATAGTTGATTTTGTACACTAATACAATATCATTTACAAAACAGTGACGCTATGGGTCATAATGTCTAACAGAGTTATGGGTCTTGTTCCCGATTTGAGTTGAGTTGTGGGTCTTGTTCCCTTGTGGGTTTGCTTATAATTTCTTCCGCCAGTTCTTTTCTGGTGATTGCTCAGTTTTCTTTGATCCCATGACTCAAGATTCCATTATGTCCCATATTCGTGAGGTAGTAGACTGGTCGCCCCCAGACTTGGTTTAGGTTTCTGCTCTCTACTGCTTGCACTAGGTCAAAGTAGATCATGTGATGTGACGTTCAATATCAACATACTATATTGCCTTTTACGAAATAGTCCCAATAGTTATAAATATTGTTGCCCTCAAATGATGACCAGTGTCGAAACTAAAGAACCTTCAAAGTATTCGATGTGACTCAAATCTGAGCGTTTGAATAAATGATCTGAACAAGACTCAAAGTGTGTGCGTGCAAAGGTTCTTTTACAGCTTGATCCTTAGGTAAGCCAACTCGATGATTTTGTTTCAAAGGATGGGATCAATAGGTCAAACCAACCTAGATGCCTTGACCATGCTCTGCAATTACTTCTCCGTACTCAATGTGATATGATTTTCTTTTTCTTTTCTTTCGTCTCTTCTTTCGTATTCCCTCTTTTTTTTTTCTTTTTTTTTACACACATACCCTTTTCTCCTCATGGTGGTCCTAATACTCGCCCATGGGTAGCTTCACGCTTATCGGTTATAGGTGGTTTATATTTTCTTCTTGAGGGACTTTCCTTTGGTTTCCAACCATACCACATATCGTAACACAAGTAAGTCAGGATGGACATCTAAGCGAATGGTCATTCATCGATCTGCAATCTCTTCAACTAGTCACCTTGCCGACTACTCAGGCTTTCACTGCTAAGATCCTATAATCAAGTGCTTGCGAGTCTAGCTAAGATCAACTACTCAAAATATCGGATGAGAGCACATCTCGCACTTATTGTTTCTAAGGTTTCATCCTAAAGTAAACAATTTCATCATCGGACTCATGCTTAACTATTAAGGACTAAGAACAAACAAATTTTTTTTCTATCTTTTTTTTCTCTTTTCTCTTTTTTTTTTCTTTTTTTTTTTTTTGGGCCCACCATGGTCTTTCTATCCTTGCCGTAAAATTTTCTGTTCCTCGGTTTCCTTTTCCCCAATATCCATGTTTGCAAAACTCTTTTTGACAAATCTATCTTTTCTAACCCAACGGATATATATGATGGCTTTTAAGACACATGGGTTAACATGATACATGTATGCATGAGATGCATGAGATGCGTACGATGTACGAGATATAATTTGCATGTTGTTATCAAAAGCATAAAGGGGAAACTTTTATAAGACATACAACTATGGTTTACATGCGGGTTTGTAGGAGTATAGACAAAGGCTCCCGTCGGCGAAGGATTACCCACAACTAGGTCTCCCCACTAAAGGGTTCGGACGACCAAGTGAGCGCACCATTTTTTATACGTTAAGGTACGTGCCAACAAGTAATGATGCATGAATGACTATAAAATGGATTTCTTATTGAAGATTCCCCAGAGGGAGGGTGGAGCGAACTCTCTTAAATACCCTTGCCTCTTAGGCTCTTATCGCCTTGGTGACATAAATAAACAATAGATCCTCCAAATTAGTCCATCACGGTAAGCTTCGAGGAAATGATTATCTAGGTGCCTTCACATCTTTTCCTTTCAGCTATAGAAAGGTAGTGAATGAAGGAAGACACCAAACCATTACCTAGCTCTAATAATGCCTTTGGTTAAACCCCTTGGACCCAACCCACTTGCAGACACAGTTAACTAAAGCAAAAATCACAAACATTATAAGACATTTTTTTCGGGGTCGATTCTCTATCCCCAGTGGAGTCACCAGACTGTAGGACACAGAAATCGGCGACGCTGTCCCGGGCTCGCGGCCCGGTCGGGAGTACGGAGTAGCCCGCGGGGGACTAAACCAAAGAAATAAAATTGAGTCGCCTCCCAGTGTGAACTGGGAAATGATTTAAGGCCGCACTCACCCCTCGCAAGGGAAGACCTCAAACCGTTGGGTTCGGAATAGTCCCTTACTTATGCCTCTAGTAATGAATGGATTTAAGCGATAATATAACCAAGTCTACGCAACATACATACTCAAGAATAACCTACATCTAAGTTTGCATACAACCTATATCTAAGTTTGCATACAATCTATATCTAAGTTCGCATACAACCTATATCTAAGTTTGCAAGTATAAAAGTAAATCGACATAACGGTAAGCACACAATTTCATGAACATATTAAATAAATGAATACGGAAAGATAAATAAACAATAACGGTAAAAGCATAAATATTAAAGAGAGCTAACTAAGCATATGATGGGGAATGGAATGACTAAGGAGACAAACATGCATAAAACATTATGAAGGAATCTGTCTAGTGTGTGCGCATTCATGTAGCGTTCGTAAACGCGTTCGAACGGTAAACAAAATGCACACGTTCGAGTAGCGTTTGATAACGCATTCGAACGATAAACAAAATGTCCGCGTTCGTATAGCATTTGATAACACGTTTGAACGAGATAAGACCTGATGCATGATACAATAAAATGCATGCGCGTTCGAGTAGCGTTCTGAAACGCATTTGAACAGACTGAGGAAGAATGCATACGTTCGTGCAGTGTTCGGAAACGCGTTCGAAGGTGATTACCAAAATGGTATATGAAACGACGCAAACCCATACGTGAATAAACAAATACATAATATAGGACCTCGTATGCTCGATTGAACACATTTCACATTTAATCGAGTGTACCTCATCCGGTGCGGCGGCAAAACATCGTGGTAAAGGTAGCCTTTAGGCATTTCCCTTGAATAGAGGACCTTTAATCCACCCTAGTTAGCCCATGCGCACTAGAATGCAATGCATGCGTAATAAAGCAATGATATGCAAAGGGTAAATGACATAATAAAATGCGCGGCAAAATATCATGGTAAAGGTAGCCTTTAGGCATTTCCTCAAATAAATGACCTTTAAACCATCTTAGTTAGCCCATGCGCAATAAATTATCAATGCATGAATAAACAAATAAATATGGGACCTTGTATGCCCGATTGAACACATTTCACATTCAATCGAGTGTACTTCATCCGACGCGGCAAAACATCGTGGTAAAGGTAGCCTTTAAGAATTTCCTTCGAATAGAGGACCTCTAATCCACCCTAGTTAGCCCATGCGCATTAGATTAACAAAAAAACACATAGAAAATAGATAGCGGGACAATGAACACAAAAATACCTAAGACATGATAAAGGAACCTGTCCAAAATGCCCGTATTCATGTAGCATTCGGAAACGAGTTCGAACGGGGGCGAGGCAGAATGTATGCGTTCGAGTAGCGTTCGGGAACGCGTTCGAATGGGGTGGCGAAAGTGGCATCCATAATGTAGTAAACACATGCATGAATGTTTCCCCAAGTGGTACGTGGAGTTGTATCCCAAGTACAGACCGCACTACCATCCATTCGGATTCGGCTACAGAATTTATGACTGGGTTTCCATCTGATATACCACGAGAGGAAAAATTCAAGCGTTAACACAATGCAATCATGAAAATGGACGTGAAGTATGATAATGCTTATAACAACACATAAACAATGGAAGAAACATGCGGAATGATAAAGAGCTAATAATATGAAATAAATGTGCGATAAATAGATAAAGGAACGTTAAAGAAAGATGTGACCAAGAATTTGGTCGTCTTTGATATAGGACCTCACACACCCGGTTAGACATATTTCATGTCCAACCGAGCGTGCTGCATCCAAACTACAAATAAAAAGTAATAAAGGGTGTCCTAAGGTCTTACCTTTCAAGTTGCTCCTCAGAAGTGCGTCACGTCATCGCCGAAAGGGTTACTGCTCTGCAACTTTTCTGGTTTTCTGGTCTTATATTTTCCTTCACCGTTCCGCTGTTTTCGCTGCTGCTTTATCGGTTGTCTTTGCTATTTTTTTGGGGTTGGTTCGAGGATTGTTTTGGACTGTTGTAGGGTCGGTTTTTGGGGTTATTTTGCTGCTATTTTGGGGTTGTTTCTGGGACTATTTTTGGGGTTATTTTGCTTTTATTTTGGGGTTGGTTCGGGGACGGTTTTGGACTGTTTTAGGGTGTTTTAAGGGACTATTTTCGGTCACTGTTTGCTTCACGTGCTTGTGTTGTTTAGTTGTGGCTTGGTCGGTGTTTGTGTAAGGGATGTATGCGATGAGTTTTGAAGGGCTTGTTTCACGTTGAAGCTGATACAGTTTTGGTTGTATTGTGGTTATTAGTTTGGGTCAGTTGAGTGGTCCAAGAGAGTGGAGTTCGTGTCCATATTTGAGTCGGTCAAAGGGGGTTATCTTTTGTGAGGTGGCTTACCGTGTCAAGCCATGAGGGATTTGGCTGTGTTACTGCCGAGTGGGTGAGAGAAAGAGTGGCGTGTGTGAAGGTGAAAGAGATGGCCGAGTGGTGTGTGTTTGTTTAGTGTTCACGTGTGCATGGTTTCTTGTTGCTTTGTTTGTGCATTGGATAAAGAGAGGAGAAGTGTGGCTGTGTGTGAGAGAGGGGTGCGAGGCCGTGAAGATAGAGAGAGTCACTAGAGAGAGGATTCTAGGGTTTTTATATTTTTGTGTAGTTGATGCCATTCAAGAGAGAGAGGGGGAGTCGTGAGGAGTGAGAGCCAAAAAAGGTTTTTTTGTGTTTTCATTATAAGAGTAGGCTAGGCTTAGGGTTGTGCATGGATTTTCAAAAGGAAACAAATCAAGTAAATAATGTATGGGTTTAATTTAGGGAAAGCATATTTATATTTTTGGTGGGGGAATATCTTTAAATTGGTAGGTGATTTAATAAGTTTATTAAAGGAAAGGATATTGTGTAATTTATAAGGGGATTTGATTGTTTTAATTTAATTGGATTTGATTTAATTTAGACATGTGTTTTAAATGTTTTAATTATTTTTGGATGGGATTTGGTAGGCTTGTCTTTGGATGGGCTTGGGCGTGTGGCTAGCAGTAAAACAGAAATACCGATGGTCGTTAGAACGCTTATTCGGACGCTACACGAACGCCCACAATCTGTTCGCCATTCGAATGTGTTGCCGAATGCAGCACGAACGCACATGCAGTGAACATGCAAATTAAATCTGACGACGTACTTCTTTGGAATCTCCCATTCCGACGTCCGCTTCCCGCGACTTCCGCAACTTATCGGGTAGTGCCTCCCAACGAGGCTCATCATCAGGCTTTCAAGCAAAAATGCAAGTGTCTACACGAGCCTGAAGAAGTCAAAAGACATGGAGAAGTCGAATGCAGCACTGCGATGGGAGCTGGCTGAGGCTAAAGCATATTTGGAAGACTCCAAGAAAAAATCAAGGGAAGCTGAAAATGAAGCCAAGGCCATGAAAGCTAAACTGGAGACGACGTTGACTGAATTAGAGGCTTTTAATGAGAGCGTCAATGAGTTGGAGGGACAGAAGACGGAGTTGCTGGATAGATTAGAGGGAGTGGCTGTGGAAGCCATCATAAAGTACATAAGCCTCCTCATGAAGGAATATGTGTCTAGAGAGCACAACTCATGGAATCCTAAAAAATAGATAACACTAGGGGAAAGATTGAAGGCTGGGATTTCTTTGTCAATCGAAGACACCGGGGTCGAAGGAGGGCAGGAGGTCAGTTCTAATGAAGTAGCTACTGAAGAGACTGAAGGAACTATTGTCGAGAGAATTGAAGAGGTTCCGATAACTGGTGACACTGTTGATGAGGTTACAGAAGCCGTCACGGAAGCATCTAAACCGATGCAGCCTATGGAGACTGACCCTCTTTCTCAGCCGGTTGATTCAGTTGAGCCTATCGAAAGGCCAAAAAAATTGATGTAGCTATGTCGTTTCGATTATTTTGTAATATTGGCTCAGGCCTTTTTGAAAAGACAATACTATCCTTTGGTATATAAATTCCAATTGTCGTTTGGATGAGGGTACATTTATTTTCTGTCATCTGAACGAAATCGAATTATTAATAACTTGTTCAATTAAAAACTTTAAGCAAAATTACATAAAAGTAAACTGAAACAAAAATCAAATGATTATGTCACCCTTTGTGATAAGATTGCGATTTGTCGAGTGATCTTCAAACGTGATTATCTGCAGAACTTCTTGAGGTGAATGGCATTCCAACTGTTATGGATATGCCTACCATCATCTGCTTTTAGTTTGTAGCCTATATGACCTATAACTTTCGTGATGATGTATGGACCTTCCCAAGTAGAGCCGAGTTTCCCATCCTTAACTTCTTTAGTATTTTGAAAGACTTTCTGTCAGACCCAATCTCCTTCTTTGGAAGTTATACTCCTCATGTTTTTATTGAAGTGTTTCGACATCCTCTATCGATAGACTGCAAGTCGTATAGATGCGTTCTCCCTAAGCTCGTCAATGGTGTCGAGAATATTGGTCAAGAATTTCCTGTTCGTACTCTCGTCAACCCACTGGTATCGTGGTGAAGGCACACTATAGTCGGTTGGAATGACCGCCTCTGTGCCAAAAGTCAAGGAGAATGGAGTTTTGCCAGTAGATGATCTTACACTCGTCCGGTACGACCACAAGACTCCTGGGAGTTCGTCCGCCCACCACCCCTTTTGCTTACTCCAGTCTCTTCTTCAAAGTGTTCATTATGGTTTTATTGGAAGATTCGGCTTGACAGTTGGCTTGTGGGTAGTGTGGGGTGAAGAAGCTTAGTTTGATTCCCCAATTTCTGCAAAAATCATGGAAGTGGTGACTGATGAATTGGGATCCATTATCAGTAACGAACTCCCTGGTTAGACCGAAATGACAGATGACATTCTTCCATATGAAGCTCTGCACTTCCTTGTCCCTTACCCTCATGAAAGCCTCTGTTTCAATCCATTTGGAGTAGTAGTCCGTCAATGCCAGCACGTAGACTCATTATCCCGATACGACTGGTAGTTTCCCAACGATTTACATTCCCCATTTCATAAATGGCCAAGGAGATAAAGTGGGATTGAATTTCTCTGGTGAGAGATGAGAGACTGGGATTTCTTTTTGGAGTCTATAAGGTCCTGGATTTCATGGCGGAGGCGGGCACAATTGTCAGTGTCATGGCCTTTCTGTTGGTGGAAGTGACAGTATTGGCTCAGGTTGAGATGTGGTGGTGGAGGGTTGGGAAGTGGTTTGGTCTCCAGAGGTTTCAGAAGTCCTTGTCTTTTTAATTTCTCCAGCACTTTAGACAAGGGTCTCCCTAAGTTGGAGAATATCTGATTCCGGATGGCAGCAATCTCCGTAGAAACAGGTTTGGTACCTGATGTTCCCCTAATAGGCCTCCTACTTAGGCCATAAAACTTCTTGTTCCCTGCCTCTCCTTCTTCAATATCCATGACAGTTTCTCTCAACTGTCAAAAATCAGTAATCATGGAGGTCATCCTCCTCAGCTTGCCATAAATTGAGGGCTTGGTGCCCTTGATGATCATTTAAATATGGTCCTTCTCAGAGGGCCGAGTCTGCATTTTCAGAAGCTGGCTCTTCCAGCGATCCACATACTCCTTGAAGCTTTCCTCTGGCTTCTGCTTAATGTTCTCCAAATCACGGAGTGACAATCAATTTCCAGATCTGTAACATATTGCTAAGAAAAGCATCAACCAGTTCTCTCCAATCTTCCCTAATCTTCTTCTCAAGGCTGTGATGTGTGATACCAAACTACCGGCTCTCCCTCAAGCGACATCCCAAACATTTTCTGCACTTGACACTTGGATAAACCCACTGAACTCATAACTGAAACATACTGACGGAGATGGACCCTTGGATCCCCATTCCCGTTGAACTTAGCCATATCTGGCATCTTGAACTGAGCTGGCAACTAATATTCGAAGGTCATTGCCTTATAATCTAACAACTCTTCATGTTTACCCCTCATTTTACGGGTAACTGTTTCAACCTGATCCTGAAGCTTCGTAAATTCTGCCTGAGACCCAATCACTCTGTCTGTTGCATACTCGACCATGTCGTCATCAAAAGCGGGGATATCATCCCCCAACCCACTCGGAGGCTCCTCACGCCTAACATTCTCAGAATTTCCCCCAGCACGAGGTACAGCCATACCAGCCACAGCAGTAGTCAAGGCTTGCAATTGTTCAGTAATTTTGGCGAGACCGTTTTCCAACTGATCTATCCGGGATACCTCGTTATCGGATGTACTCATATCTATTACCGGTCTTTTAGTGAGTCTTCCATCTTTCCTAACCCAACAGGAATCTATGATGTCTTTTATAGACATAGAGGGTGTTAACAGGATTTATGTATGCATGAGATGAATGAGATGCATGTGACACAAGGAATATATCAAAATTTCACACAAATCGGCCCATTATCATTATAGAAGCTTTTGGGCTAACTGTCATAGGAGTGAACTCGTCCCAGTTTAAATGGCCCGACAAGTTCACATCTCATAGCAAGAAGTCCAACCGTATCCAAATGATAATGTTCCTAAACACTAACATATAATGGCCCATTGGCGTTTTAGAAGCTTTTGGCCCAACCGTCATAAGATACGTTCTTGTCCCAGTTTAAACATGACAAAAGGTCTGAATGGATCCCAGCGACAATGTTCCCAAACACAAGCATACAGAAATAATTTCTACAGAGTGGCCCATCAACATTTCAGAAGCTTTTGGCCCAATTGTCATAGGATACGAACTCGTCCCAGTTTAAATGGCCCAACAAGTTCGCATTTCTGACAAGAAATCCAACTGCATCCAAATGAGGATGGTCCACAAGCACAAGGAAATAGTTTTTATAGGCCAAAAAACCCCGGTCTACGTGTGGGTTTGCGGGAGGAGTGTAGACAAAGACTCTCACTGGTGAAAGATTGCCCACAACTAGGTCTCCTCACTCAAGGGTTCGAGCGACCAAGTGAGCGCACCTTTTTATACATTACAGTACGTGCCAACGAGTTATAGTGTGTGACTGACTGTCAAATGGAATTCCCGTTGTAGATTCCCCAGAGGGAGGGCGGAGCGAACTCTCTTAAAAACCCAAGCCTCTTAGGCTCTTATCGCTTGGTGACAGGAATAAACAACGAGTCCTCCAAATTAGTCCATCACAATAGGCTACAAGTAAGTGATTATCTAGGTGCCTTCACAGCTTTTCCTTATAGAAAGGTAGTGAATGAAAGAAGACACCAAACCATTACCCAGCCTTTAAAAAGTGCCTTTGATTAAACCCCTTTTAACCCACAGTAGACACGGTTAATTAAAGCACAAATCATAATATTACAAGACATTATTTCGGGGCCGATTATCTATCCCCAGTGGAGTCGCCAGACTGTGGGAACACAGAAACTGGGTGACGTATGCTGTTCCGGGCTCGCGGCCCGGTTGGGAGTACGGAGTAGCCCGCGGGGGACTAAAGCGGGAGAATAATGGAGTCGCCACCCGGTGTGAACCGGGACAAAGATTTAAGGCCGCACTCACCCCTTGCAAGGGAAGACCTCAAACTGTTGGGTTCAGAATGGTCCCTTACTTATGCCTCTTGTAATGAAATGATTTGTACAATAATTTAACCAAGCCTAAGCAACATTTATTTCCAAGGATAATTTACTCCTAAGTTTGTATGCATAAATCAAAAGTTCATCTAAGTTCACATGTAACACATTTTCATATTTGCATACAACATATTTGCATATAATCTATGTCCCAATTTGCATACTTAAAGATAAATACGGCTAGCATGCGATGTCATAAGCACATTACATTCGATCATAGGCATGCCAGTAGATAATAATAATCACGCATGGAAACAAATTGGAATAACGGCGAATATGCAATAGCACAGGGCAATATTATGAACATATTTCGATCATATAATGCGGAAAACAAAGAACAACCTAGACATAATGCAAATTCTAAATGCAAAATAAATGACTAATCATGCTTGAATACCATCTCGTGAACACATCAAATAGATAAATGCAGGGATACAAACAGTGTGATTGATTACATGATACAAGAGAAATCACCCAAGAAATAATTATGCATGACATGTGATGAAAAGGACTCAGTTCAGTGTATGTGCGTTCGTGTATCGTTTGAAAACGCGTTCGCGGCGTTCGAACGTAAAACAGAAGGTTCGCGTTTGTATATCATTTGAGAACGAGTTCGAACGGAACAGGACTTGATGAAACAAAATGCATTCGCGTTCGAGTAGCGTTTCGCAAACGCGTTCGAACAGTAAACAGAAGGTTCGCATTCGTATAGCGTTTGAGAACGCGTTCGAACGGGACCAAACCTGATGCATGATAAAACAAAGGAAATACGTGCGCGTTCGAGTAACGTTAGTAAACGTGTTCGAACGGTAAATGGAAGGTTCACGTTCGTATAGCATTCGTAAACGCGTTCGAACGAACTGAGATAGAAAACATGCGTTCGTGCGGCGTTCTGAAACGCATTCGAACGGGGTTACAACAGTGACCTCAAAAAAATAGTAAACGACATGACATATACGTGAACGGGTGAATAGATGACACCTAATAAACAATAACAGGCTACAAGGCGCGGCAAAGCATCATGGTAAAGGATTTTAACCCCTCGACATAGAGGACCTTTAATCCAACTTACTAAGCCCATGCGCTAATAACATAATGCACATAAAAATAAAGACAATGATATCGGACTTTGTATACCCGATTGAACAAATCTTACATTCAACCGAATATACGTCATCCGGTGCGGCAAAACATCGTGGTAAAAGATTTTAACCCCTCGAAACGGAGGACCTTTAATCCAACTTACTAAGCCCATAAACTAATATCATAATGCATAAAAAAATAAAGACAACGATATCAGACTTTGTATACCCGATTGAACACATCTTACATTCAGCTGAATATACGTCATCCGGCGCGGTGGCGTGAAGCATCGTGGTAAAAGATTTTAACCCCTCGAAACGGAGGATCTTTAATCTCACTTACTAAGCCCATGCGCATCACATTATTACATAGACAAATAACATTCAGAAATTAAATAACGATAATAATAAACAAATCAATATAACATGAAATAAATATGTGTCGTATACTCTAGTGGTACGTGGAGTTGTATCCCGAGTACAGATCATACTACCGTCCATTCGGAATTGGCTATGAAATTTATGTCCGGGTTTCCATCCTATATACCACAAGAGGCGAGAAATTTTCCATTTTACTCAAAACCACAACATGCATCCATAAACGACTCTCATACGAAATAAATAACTAAAAAAAATAAAAAATAAATACAAAAAGTGCCCTCAGGTCTAACCTCTTATGTCGACTCTCGGAAGTACCGTACACGGTCGTCGGAAGGGTGGATGCTCAGCAACTCCTCCGGTTCACTGGTTCAACGTCTTCTCTCGCTGTTTCGCTGCTCAAGCTACCATTTTCGCTCCGTTTCACTGTTGTTTTGCTGTTGTATTTTCGGTCACTGTGTTTGCTGTATTTAGGCTGCTGTTCTTGGTGTATTTCGGCTGCTGTTTAGGTGTGATTGTTGGACAATTATGACCCATAGCGTCATTATTTGTACAGATCATGGTATTGTTGTACAAATTAACTATGTGACAAAATAGAATGCAATCTTATCATTTGTTATTAGATCACCTAGATGTATAAATGATGAGAGATCCCTATGATTTGTTCCTGGACGGAGAGAATGATATGAGACAGTATCAGTCCACGAAGGATAAATAAATCATTAAATATCCCTAGTCAGAGTATTATCGAGATTGGACATCGATAAATACGTAAAAGACTAGTATTACACTTGTGCGCGTTGTGAGGGCACAACTGCATAGTTCTCATATATTTGGGTATAAGATACTCATGCAAGTGTAATAGGAGGTTGTGTTTCACCGATGGTACGGGAAACAGCTTCGCTCTGGATAGACCCCCTCATAATTCCATTGGTAGTATGACTATGTGTCTATGGAAGTCCGAAATCAGGATAGGTGTATTTGGTCTTAACCTGAGACTTGCACCTCTAATACTTGCGGCAATCAATATACTTTGGTTGAGGTCGTCTAGGGCTTTAACAGGTTCTGTGTACGCCAATACTGGGTATATTGAGAATCGTAGTGTGTTGGGTGTGATGTCAAGACCGAAGTGTCACTCCAGTCATATGGAGATGATGGTCACGTAGGATACGGGACTGGTTCTCTTAAATGCTGCAGCTATCGGGATAAAATGACAAGGTCATGTTTATCCGATTATAGAGACTAGTTACCAGACATCCGACATGTGCTTCGTACGGGGCAGACACAATTCCAACCCCAGGCCTAGCACATGATCATCCGATACTGGACAGAAATACGCAATATTACGTATACTACGCCTGATATAGATCCTTTATTCCTGTAAGGAAGTTTCCGGAGAATTGGGTAGGCATGGCGTTTTGCTAGAGGCCAACCTTGTCTTGTAAATCGGTATAAACGTAGTACGAGGTACTTACGTGTTCGGATAGTCCGACGACCGAATTTACTTCCAACATATCCGGAGATCTCATGGGTCGCTTCCCAAAGATTCACCGATGACGTATGACTCGCACTCTAAATTAATTTGGGATTAATTAGAAGAGAGAGAAAATTAATATGGGATTAATTGCGGAGATATTTTATCTGGGATAAAATATATTAAAGAGAGAAAACGATTAATTTGGAATTAATCGAGAAATTAATATATTTGGTATATTAAACGAGATTGGATTTCGACGAGGAAACAGTGAAAAACAAAGTTACCGGGTAACGGCAGCCCAAACAGTGAACTGGTCACTGTTCAGGCAGCCTATGTACTGTCCAAATATTTTAGGGGCTGACCTGGGCAGTCCCCATGAGCATTTGTCGGTCGGTTCGGCCAGAAACGCGTTTTATGCTATTTTACGGAAAATATTTTCGTAAAAATTTTGCGATGTTTCTATATTATTTATGTCGTTATATGATATCGAATAAATATGTTTAGGTGAAATATGAATGAATTATTAATATTTGATATTGAATAATTTATTCGTAAGTTTAAAAATTTTAAATTACAATTTCGCCCGAACCGCGCTCCTTCTGCTGCGCCTCTCTGATTAGACCCCCAACAAGGGTAAAATATGACTCAATGATATCCAACTGAATTGGTTCAATCAATGGGCTTTGATCCCCCTGAAGATCCAACTGACTGGACTTTAGCTCGCTTCTGAAGTATAGTCGACTGGACTTTGTCCGCTGACCCACGACGAATTTCCAGCCAACTAGTCCATAATCGAGTGGACTCGTCCGCTGGCCATGACGAATTTCCAGCCGACTAGAATTCTAGTCGACTCGATAGTCCAATCGACTTATACCCTCATGCACGACCAATATTCCAAATGACCTAACCGACATCAAGGATCCAACATACTTGAAACAGTAAGATTATAGTCAACTGACTGGGATTTCAGGAATCCTTCTCCATATTACTTAGCTGTCCAGACAATGAGATCCAGTCTACACAGAACAAGTGCTACTTTTGCCAAGACTCAATTCCATACTTTTACGGGATAACTCTCAAGAATTTTGGGATTACTCGAAATCCTAAATGGATAAAAACTATTCTTTATTTGAGTTCAACTCGGTTCCCTCTATAGGAATCCGAGTCCCCATGAGACTATGATACCTAAATTTATAACTAGAGGGGATCCCTAAGGTTACGAATTCATTCAAGCTCTCACTCACAAACTTGAGATTCAAACCCTTGCCCTCACTCCGCTCAGACACTCTACACAAATCGAGGTACGAGGTATCACTTTTGCCTTGTTCTCTTTCAGACCACCGTCACCACTACTGACTTGAGCGTCAGAGTGCCTACGATAACCACCACACCAGTGGTCAGACACTCTACGTTCCCTCTGTCTTTATTTACAGGATTGCTAGTGCCCCTTTCCGATCAACGATCAATTGTTGATTAAATGCAGAATTCACTGTCTATAGTTGCTAATGTACCTATATTAGGACATTAAAATTAAAATCCGAATAACTGAACTTGAAACGAGAACATTATATTGGAAACATCTAGTATTAAATATGAAATGAGTATTAATTTTAAATTTAATGGTGGAAGTTTTAAGTTAAATATCTCATTTTTAAGTTCAATAGATATTGTTTAAATGTCCCAATATAAGTACCGGGATACTTAGCTATGCCATAGTCTTCGAATTTACATGATTGTCTTAAATTTATTGCAATAAATTTCCTTGCCTGCCCTCACAGTCAAGGACTGCAAAGGTTTTGGGCCGCTTGCCTAGGGTAACTCAATTCGTTGTAGGTTGAATTAGTGTTGCAGCTTTGCCTTTCTTTTGCCTAACGGTCTTCGCAATTACAATTCAATTTTTTTATTTATTTTATTTTATTTACCAGACACAAATTTTGAGCCTTGATTTGCTTTAAAATTTGTTTAAAACCTTGGCAGCAGCATATGTTGAATGTACACGAATTAGCATTAATTCCAGGCTGGTTTATTGACCTTCCGTTGGGTTAGAGTGCTGGCCCTAAATTGTTTAGAGTTAAATTTTACCATATGAATTATATTCCAATCAGAAGGAAGGATAGTTTTTCCAACTCTGTTGTTTCTGTTTCGTTCTTCCTTGTAATTATATGTGTGGCAATTAATATGTACATTATAGTATAATGTACTTATTAAAATATTAAAACTTACCTATTTGATTTAATTTAATTAATTTTCTTTGTCTTACTTGGCCTGGCCGCATCATTATAATGCTCGTCACGTATTATTGTTATTATAATTAATTATTTCAAAATTTACTATTTCAAAATTTTATTATTTCAGATTTTGACACATTCAAATCACACTGAAAACTTTAATTGCAAAAATTTATTGACTTGTTATATACTTAGACGAGATTCTTTTATAAATGAAACTGTTGGTGGTATTTTCAAGCATCAAGGCATTTGAACAGTGCGGTAGGGGTAGAAATTGTAATTTCCTTTTGACCAAGATCCATGATGCCGACCCAGTCAGAAGGGTGTTGCAGACCATATAACATGCCATGTTCTGACAGAAAAGGCAGAGCATTCGTTGACAAGTGGCCGACCACTTCAGCACGGCTGGTCGGATATTATTAGATCGATATCAGTTTTTCTCAGATTAGAGGATCATTGTACCGACCTCATGAAGACCGAGCAGATAGCAAGATATTTTCCACCGCCTCATTCTTATGGGATAAGGTGATGAGACACTATCCTTATGGGATAAGGTGATGGGACACTATCATTACGGGATAAGATGATGTGACATGGTGATGATGGAAACACGATATTTTCGGCCAAGTGGCCTTGGGGAAATAGATTCCATTAATGAATTCACATGGGTGGTGTCATCTAGAAGGGGGGCAGAACCGCCTCTTTGTTAGTATAAATAGGAGGGGGAAGTGCATTTGTAAGGGTTGGTTGATTTTTATGAGCAAAAGCTAGAAAAGTCAGTTAGTCGATTACAAAAGAGATCACAAAGGAAGAACTAGAATTACTCTGTAAACATAAACAGCTCGGTTTCCACACTGATCGATCACAAAACAGGTCCGCCGAACACATTTCAGTAATAAAACACCCATCCGTTTCGTGCCCGTGGACGTAGATTGGATTCAATCCGCCGAACCACGTTAAAACTCTGTGTTGTCAATGTGTTCATCCCCTTTTTGTCAAAGTTTGCTTTTGGTTTCCCATAACCAAACAAATTCACTGTTGAATGAAGGTTATCCAGAAACGATATTTCCCTTATTGCTCCTGAGACGAAAATCAGCCGTCAACAGAAACTATAATAGTGGAAAAAAAATTATGTTTCCCCAAATCCTTATTATCCAATCATGCATATAAAATACTTTCCAGGAAAAATCCTCTCCCATCAAATTAATTTTCAAACTGAAAAGACCAAGAAAATTAATGAATCAACGGCTGTGATTTTGCCACATCGGATTTACTTTTCTTCGTCACCCGCACTGCTTGGAACCTTCGGATCAGGTTGAGCTTGTGTATGTTCGTCTTCGTCAGCTCTTCGATTCTCTCAAATCCAATCAGCGGACTCTGTTTATACTGCTCAGTTCCGGGTTTACTATACTCACTATATCCAATTCTATGCACGTGTGAAACGTAGGCGTTTCAGTAAAAACAACCAAACAGCTGAGAGTGTCAATCTGTCACTTAAATTACCCAAACTACCCCTACAAACTGGTCAAAATTGGCAGTGCATGAGCTAAATGTGTACACTTAACAACATGAGATAGAAAACCACAATCGCTTCCAATTAGAGGTGGCAAAACGAATCAATGAATCAAATTTGTATCGAATCCTAAACGAATCGAATAAAAATGTGACGGATTCGTATTCGATTCGTTTATTAAACGAATCCTAATATCAGGATTCGTATTCGATTCGTTTATTAAACGAATCGAATACGACGATATTCGTTTAGTCAATGATATTATTTAATAAAATAATTTACCACACTTGATTTACATTAATTCTTCATAAAATATACATATGAAATATGTAATTAATATATTTACTAAAAATACCTCACCAAATATCGAAAATATTATTTTTTCTATGATAATTAACTATAATTCTCGAATCTTAATTGAAAATTAACAAAAACTGGTAAATAAAAATAATAAAACGAATCTTAAACGAATAAACGAATTAATGAGCTTAAATTGTATTCGATTCGTTTAAAAACGAATCGAATTGACCCATTTATTAAACGAATCCATTTTTTCAAACCTATAATCGAATGAATAAAACCCTTACTTCCAATAACACTTCTTTAATAAAATAATAAGTAATATTAACAATATAATATAATAATAAATAACGGCAAGAAAAGTAGCACAAGACAAAACGAAAAGTACTTTGTAAACAAAAGAGAGCGAAAATAAAAAAACTAAAAAAGAATATACACAATACAAGACATAAATGACCAAAATTCAAATTAAAAAAAATCCAAAAGTCACAGACTTGACAGATAATACATGTACTCACTTGATAATTTTCACCTTCCAATTGTAATTCTGAAAAAATCTAACGTAGGTAGTAGATTATTCCCTTATGTGTGCCTTCATGACATGTTACATATAATTTCCCAACTAATTTCACCTCTTTCTTGTTTAACACCACTCTCTAAACAGAGCTTTCTCTCTCTCTCTCTTATCTGACTCAAAAATTCCCTTATTTTATCGTTTTTCCCGCCGCAGATCTCTCTCTGTTTTATTATACTCTTTCGTGTTTCTTTTTTTTTTTTTTGTTTTTTTTTTAAAAATTTCCGGTGATTATCTGATCCGCGTTGGAAATTTGAACCGTCTGATGTGTGGACTTTGACTGAGTGTCGATCAGACGAAGAGCCGGTGCAGGCGATGGGACAGTGTTACGGTAAGACCATTCCAACAACCGAAAATGACGGGACAACTAACGCAATCAACACGACAACTATGGTCGTATCTGCCAATCAAAATCAAACGCCGTTACCGCCGTCAACTCCTGGTAATGGTTCCGTGCCGGTGAAGAATACACCTGGCCGGTCTTCTCAACCGAGCCCGTGGCCTAGTCCTTATCCTCACGGCGTGTCGGCGAGTCCACTGCCTGCCGGTGTGTCTCCGTCTCCGGCTAGAGCTTCGACGCCGAGGAGATTTTTTAGAAGGCCGTTCCCACCGCCGTCTCCGGCGAAACACATAAAGGCGTCTTTAGTCAAGCGGCTTGGCGTTGGGAAGCCGAAAGAAAGTACGATTCCCGAAGAGCAAGGAGCCGAACCGGAGCAGTCGCTTGACAAAAGCTTCGGTTACAGCAACAATTTCGGGGCTAAGTATGAGCTTGGAAAGGAAATAGGGCGAGGGCATTTTGGACATACATGCTCTGCTAGAGGTAAAAAGGGTGAGCTCAAGGATCAGCAAGTTGCTGTCAAGATCATATCTAAAGCCAAGGTACAATACATTGCCACTGTCAATTTGTTATTTAGTTCAATTTTCTCATTCAATTGTTTGAAAATATTCCTCCGTACGAGCATCAGAGCATGTATATATTGGTTTAGTTTGTTAGTGTTTTTTTTTTTTTTGGGAAATTTATAAACCCAAAAAAATACTCATTTGTCAAATGAATCACAATGTTGGTCATTTGTATTTTCAGCCACAGCCTCCGAAGTGTACTTCAAAGAATCTACCCACCGAAGTTGGAGTAAAATTCGGAGATCCGAAGTTTTTAAATTCTTTTTTTTTTTTTTTAATTTTTTTTATTCAATACTTCGGATTTCCGAAGTTTTGATTCGGATCTCTGAAATATTCTTTAGATTTTCGAAGTTTGAAAAAATGTGTATAAAACCGGGCATTCCCCATTTGTTCTCACTACAAAAACATAAATGCATTTTTATTTGATACGATATTGATTTTCATGCTGGACGAAATAGTTAACGATTTTATTAATACATAGGATTTTACATATAAGTTTGAAAACATAAATAAAAAATATCAATTATTAATATATCACTTCTGTTTACATAAGTTGAAATTACTGTTGACTTGGATTTTGGTTAAGAGGAGTCATGCATGAACGTCTATTGTGTCCACGTTCGCCACATCGACCGCATATGACTTGCATTGTTTGTTCGCCCTGTGACAGTCTTCTATTTGTTTTTAGTTATCCCACCGAAACACACTCATTTGGTGGCAATACATTCAAACCTACATTGAAGATCATTAGTTAAAATTGTTTTTGAATGTTTTTTCAATGAACAAAGAAATAATATTATACCTGATAACTTTTCTGGCAAGACCTAATCAGATTGGTCACCAATAAGATGGATAGTTTCCGCATACGCAGTACGCCAAGTGGCCATTTTGTACATCTTACTCCAAAGACTAGAGCGTTTGATTTTAGCAGCCGCACATACAGCCAATGCATGTGCACATGAAAGTTGCTCTAAATCAAACTTTCTGCAGGTACATATCTTCTCCCTTGTGTTGACAATTTCAAATCTTTTTCCACCACGGACCTCAAACTCATAGCGATCAGTTGGTGATATGGACATTCGATGTGATTTCACTATACGTTTCTCTATTTTTGCATGCGTCCACGAGGTCAACGGAGTTACAATCTTTTCTGCCGATTCTCTCATATCAAAAAACCATATGATATAGTTAAGTAAACTAAGCATTGGAAGTGGTCGGGCTTCTTTAAGCAATGCATTCATACTTTCAACAATGTTTGTTGTCATCAAGTTATATCTTCTGCTTGAAAACTCTGCCCTTGCCCATCTACTGCACTCTACAGAGTCTTCTAAATACCTTGCTGCATCTGCATTACTCTGCCAAAGTTTTTGAAGTTGCGCATCAAAGTCTTGACGTTTATATGACTTGGCAGCATCAGCAAATAGGTCATCATAAAGTTGTCCATATCCTTTGGTCTCATCCTGAACCTAGCTTTAAGGTTCATAGACACGTGGGGGATGGAAACACCATGAGAAGCTTCAGGGAAAACTGTCATAATAGATTTCTCTATGCTGCCGTGTTGATCAGAAATGAAAACTAGATCCGCCACATCTCTGATAAAACCGTGGAGTTTGGTCATAAACCAAATCCATGACTGATCATTTTCGGAGTCCATAATACCAAATGTCAAGGGATATATCTGGTTATTTCTATTCTTGGCAGCAGCAACAAACAGTGATCCCCTATAATTGCATTTCAAAAAAGTTTCATCAAGTGCTATTACCGGAACAGTGATCCCCTATACTTGCCTTTCAAAAAAGTTCCATCAAGTGCTATTACCGGTCTTATGGATGATAAAAAACCCCGAATACTTTGACCCATTGCAACAAAATGGGGAATGCCTGGTTTTATAGATATTTTTTTTCAAATTTTGGAGATCCGAAGTATTGAATAAAAAAAAAATTTAACCAACTTCGGTTTGCACTTCGGAGATTGTGGCTGTAAATGCAAATGGTAAACGTTATGACTCATTTTGGCAAATGGGTATTTACAATGTGATTATCAGGTTGTATGAGGAGTGAAAACTATGCGTGCAAATGATTGGTTCTGATACCACTAATAGAGTAGTAATATGTTTTAGTGTATTTGTGATTGTTTTTCTGGAATTTTTTTCTAGTTATAACTTTTAAATGTTATTGGAACATTGCTGGATGAAATTTTAAAGGTTTAATTTGTGTGCCTAAAATATACTAGAAGCTCTGGAATTACCAATTGTGATCAAGAGTGTTTGATACCACAAACACTGGCATTCTTGTCTGAATATGACAAATTAACAGTATATCTGATCAATCCAAATTTTCTCCAACTCCTAATCCGTTGTATTTTGAATTTCTTTTCCTCCTTAAATGAGTCATGGCTTTATGTCGCTTAGGAAGAAACTCTCTGATTAGAATAATTATAGAAGAAATAAGGTAAGAATGCTTGGTTGTCAGCATCTTTGACGAATACTTAGTATCTGCCATTAACACCAGATTTCTGAGTTGGAAGCCTTTTTTTTTTGGGGTAAATAATGCTATGTAACTTTATCCATGTTGCCAAGTGCCAACATTCCTGCACATACTCGGGGAAAAGTAAATTTATTCTCTCCTTATACGCACTTGCATACTTAAATTTTT
>SKCR01033095.1:0-43656 GCA_019454045.1 Zanthoxylum bungeanum | reverse complement strand
AACGGAATAGGGAAACCATTCATGCATACACGTAACGTTGCATTCTCTTGTGTTTGTTTCTGTTTTGTGTTCGCAGGAAAGAAGAAAGCGGCAAGAATGAGCCAAGCAACGTCAACGCAATTCCAGTTTTTTGGGGTGAGTCCCAAGGGGCGAGGCCCACATCAGCTTGGGGGCGAGGCCCATATCATGTCATCTTCAGGTATGGAGACACATCATCGGTTCGAGGGCGAGGTCCCTATAGTCAGCGGTATTGGGTCGAGGTGCCCAGGGTCGAGGTGCCCACTACATCATCAGTTCGAGGGCGAGGTCCCTATAGTCAGCGGTGTTGGGTCGAGGTGCCCAGGGTCGAGGTGCCCCCGTTGTCAGTTGTAGTTCCGGGTCGAGGTGCCCAAGGTCGAGGTGCCCACTACATCATCAGTTCGAGGGCGAGGTCCCTATATCAGCGGTGTTGGGTCGAGGTGCCCAGGGTCGAGGTGCCCCCGTTGTCAGTTGTAGTCCCGGGTCGAGGTGCCCAGGGTCGAGGTGCCCACTACATCATCAGTTCGAGGGCGAGGTCCCTATAGTCAGCGGTATTGGGTCGAGGTGCCCAGGGTCGAGGTGCCCCCGCTGTCAGTTGTAGTTCCGGGTCGAGGTGCCCAGGGTCGAGGTGCCCACTACATCATCAGTTCGAGGGCGAGGTCCCTATAGTCAGCGGTGTTGGGTCGAGGTGCCCAGGGTCGAGGTGCCCCCGTTGTCAGTTGCAATTATTGGGACGCGTCCCAGGATCGAGGTCCGCTGCAATACCAACTCAACTCGAGGCGGCAGCCGAGCCAGGTAAGTAAAATGCATTGCATAACTTTGATAGGATTGTTCAAAGTCACACACTGCACAAGTCCCATCAAAGTGGGGGCGACTGTAGGCATTGCATTTTCGCATGTGAAACCCGATGATGAGCCTCATTTGGAGGCACTACCTTTGAGTCACGAAAGCCGCGGGAAACGGATATCGGAAGGGGAAATTCAGGATAAACAAGCTCACTGTCTTCGTTGGTGCTGCGTTCGTTACTTCGTTCGAACCTCGTGCAGATTGCGGACGTTCGTGCCGCGTGAGAAGGCGTTCGAACGGAGCCGGTAATTCTGGTTTTGCTGCTAGCCTCACACCTCAGCCCATTTAGCTCCCCAAAGCCCATAAAACACATCCCAAATTAAATAAATAAATATTAAACATTATAAAATATTTAAATCATTTACCAATTAATAAAACATAAAATAAAATCATGCCTAATATATAAATCAAATATATTATATACTAAAACTAAAAAGAAGATTTGCCTAATTAAAATCAATCTTAACCAATTAAAGCCAATCACATATTTGACTTCCTAATTCAATAAGATATACACCAATTTAAATATTGCAACTTCCTAAATTAAAATATTTTGTCCCCCCCCCCCTCAATCCTTTGATTTCCTTGTTTAAAACTAAATCATATCCTAATTAAATGCACAAAATCTCTTCCCTTGTCAACCCTAACCCTTCTCTATATAAACAACCCCTAACCAAAGCTATCCTCTCCTGGACATATAATTCACACCCAAACTCTCTCGAAATCTCTCTAGACTCTCTCTACACACCCAAGACTAAACAAAAGAGAAAACACTTCACACATACACAAGAAAGAAAACAAAGAAACCACCACAAGTCACCACCCTCCATAGTCGAATCCAAAGCACCTACAACCACCCTCCATAGCCGAATCTAAAGCACCAAACTCACCCTTAGCCGAATCCAAAAACACGCCTAAACAACCTCTTAGATTACCTTAAAACAGTAGCCCAAATCCTTAAAAAACAGTAACATAAAAACTGCATAGATAATCTTAAAAATAATCACATATAATTGCACTAAGAACCCACACAAACTTGGAATAGTTTATTGAAAACGTTAAAACATGTGGCCCGTGCAGTGAGCAGCAAGACAGAAGCTGAATAGGAGCAGAACGGAGTTCGAATCGTAAGCAAAACAGCGAAGCAGTGAGCTAGGACGTTGAACCAGTGGACCAGAAAGTTGCGGAGCTTTACCCCCTTTTTCGATTTCCGTGGAACGCGAGTCCGAGAGACGGCTTAAAAGGTTAGACCTGAGGGTATCTTTCACACTTATTCTCATTTTATTTTCTGGTCATTATTTTGATTATATTTTCTGTATTTGTGGTATCCGTTGTGTGTATGATGTATGTTGTGGGTATCGGATGAATGAGAGATGTGTCAACTCTCGCGGTATATCGGATGGAAACCCGGACATAAATTTCATTGCCGATTCCGAATGGACGGTAATATGATCTGTACTCGGGCCACAACTCCACGTACCGCTTGGGTAAACGGCACCATCTTTCTTTTATTGTGTTGCTTTTGTTTATTTAGTTTTCTTACTTGAATTCAATATGTTGTTTAGTTATGCATGATTCAACCAAGCGCATGGGCTTAGTGAGTTAGTTCAAAGGTCCTCCATTTGGGAGACAAAGAGCCGAAAAGGCCACCTTTGTGACACTACTTCGCCGCGTCGGTTGATGTGTGTTCGGTTGGATGCGAGATACGTTCAATCGGGCATACTTAGTTTGATGTTATTGAGTTTATCTTTTATGTATGGTTCAATCAAGCGCATGGGCTTAGTAAGTGGAATGAAAGATCCCTTATGGGAGGGGTTAAAACCCGTTACCACGATGCTTTGCCGCGCCGGTTGATGTGTGTTCAGATTGGATGTCAGATGTGTTCAATCGGGCATACTTGGTTGATATGATTGGTTCTATTCTTGTATGTGTGATGTGACGCGCATGGGCTTAGTATGTTGGTCTAAAGGTCCTCTCTTTGAGAGATCAAGAGCCCCAAAAGGTCACCTTTATGGCAGTACTTCGCCGCGCCCTTTTATTTTGTGTTTATGTATTGCGTCCCATTTCATGCATCAGGTCTGTTCCCGTTCGAACGCGTTTACGAACGCAACTCGAACGCGCATGTGTTTTTGCCTTATCATGTGTCAGGTCTCATTTCCGTTCGAACGCGTTAACAAACGCCATACGAACGTGAGCATTTTATCTCATCTACGTTCGAACGCGTTAACAAACGCCATACGAACGTGAGCATTCTGTTTCATTTCCGTTCGAACGCGTTTACGAACGTTACTCGAACGTGAGCATTCTGTTTCATTTCCGTTCGAACGCGTTTACGAACGCTACTCGAACGTGAGCATTCTGTTTCATTTCCGTTCGAACGCGTTTACGAACGCTACACGAACGCGAACACACTGAACTGAGTCTTTTTCATTAGATTTCATGCATAGTTTTCCTAGTAGCTATCTCCACATGCATAAATGCAAATATGTTGATGTATTACCATTCATATGCTTGTGTCATGATAACATTTGAGTATTATTTCTTGCGGTATATCGGATGGAAACCCAGACGTAAATTCGTAGCCGATTCCGAATGGACGGTAGTGCGGTCTGTACTTGGGCTACAATTCCACGTACCGCTTGGAAAAGTGCCCATATGTGTGCTTGTATGGTTAACATGTGTGCTTGTATGGTTAATATGTGTGCTTGTGTTTTCCTGAATGTGATATGCAAGTAAAGTTGTATGTTAGTTGCAATCTTGATATACGTTAAGCATGCAAATTTAAATGTAAGATATATGTGAAATGCGTACATAAGTTTTATTTTACACATGAGAATTTAGAAGCATGATACTCTTGGAAATAAGTGTTACTTAAGCTTGATTAAATTATTACATAAATCCTTTCATTACAAGTGACATAAGTAAGGGACCATTCCGAACCCAACGGTTTGAGGTCTTCCCTTGCGAGGGGTGAGTGCGGCCTTAAATCTTTGTCCCGGTTCACACCGGGTGGCGACTCCATGTTATTCAGTACTTCCCAAACTAGGCCGCGAGCCTAGGAACGGCGTCGCCTATGTCATGTGTCCTACACTAACCTTTATGTCGACTTTCGGAAGTGCGTTACAAGTCCGTCGGAAGGGTTATCGCTCCGCAACTTTTCCGGTTCACTGGTCTACGTCTTTCTTCGCTGTTTCGCTGCTCAAGCTACTGTTTTGACTCCGTTTTGCTGCTGTTTTGCTGCTGTATTTTGGTGTTTAGGCTACTGTTTTGGGTGTTTTTGAAGGTTTAAAGGGCAGATTTTTATTCACTGTTTTAGGGGTTGTTTCGGGGACTGTTTTAGGTGACTGTTTTGGGCATTTTCTGGACTGTTTCGGGACAGTTTGTAGGGGGGTTTATGGTGCGGTTTTAGGGCTGTGCAGTGAGGTGTATTTGCGGCTGTGAAAGAGGTGTGTTATGTGGCTTTGAGGGAGGCTTTGAGTGTAGCGTACGTGATGAAGGCAGGCTATGTGAAGTTGGCTGAGTGGTATATAGGCGGGCCGGTTAGTGGCGTGAATGTTCTTGGTCAGTGCGTGTGGCTGCGCTGGGCGTGAGGGGTGAGGGCAAGGGGCAGGTGGCGTTGAAGGTTTGTGGTGTGTGCGTGTTATACGTGAAGCCAAATGCGTGAAGGGCAATTGTGGGCTATTAGCGTGAGGGCTTGGCGGCAGTGTGTGCAATTGAGGGTTTTGTGGCTTTTGTTTTTTTTTGTTTTGTATATGCGTGAATGAGAGAGCTGCCGTGACTCTGAGAGGTCTTAGGGTTGCAGTTATGGTTGTTTATATAGAGAGAGGAAATGTATTATGGTTTGCATGGATTTAAAAAGGAAAATGGATCAAATAATAAAGGGATGGATTCAATTAGTTTATTTAGGGAAATAAATAATTGTAATTGGTGGGGAATTTTATTTAAATTGGTGAGTGGATCATTTGATTTGATTTTAATTTGGAAGTGATTTATTTAATTTTGGAATTAGGATTTATTTTAATTAGGAATTATTTAATTAGATATTAATTTAATTTAATTTAATTTAATTTAATTTAATTTGTGACATGTATTTTAAATGTTTTAATTATCTTTGGATTGGGCTTGGGTGAGATGGGCTTGGTGTGTGTCTTATGGGGCTTGGGCTAAGGGTGTGTTTTAAAACGGAGGTCCAACAAGTGAGCCTGGAGCTAAACAAGCGAATAAAATTTAACGAAAATACGATTCCCTTCCGATGACCGTTTCCCGCAACTTCCTCGACTAAAAAGGTAGTGTCTCCAAATGAGACTCATCATATGGACTCACATGCAAAAATACAGTGCATACAGTGAACTTACTGATGAGCAGAAAATATATCACTATTTACCGCCCTTTTGACATAATATTTTGAATGGTTTCTCGGGTTTTATGAACGTTTTGATGTGTTTTAGTTTATTTTACAGATAAAATAAAATTGGGACTCAATGGAATAAATCAGGACGAAATATGAAATAAATAAGGGTAAAAACTGGACTTGACATTTGGATTTTAGAGGTTGAAAACTTGAAATGACGTTCTAACTAAGTACAATTTTAGAAATTTTAACTTTGCGTATTTTCGTATTTTGGCCATAACGTTATACTCCGATATCGGATTGAGATGATTCAAGTTCCATATTAAAGAAGACTGAAAGATCTACAACTTTGATGTTCATAATAATTTTGAATTTTGAAGTTTTCATGACCGAAATGGATAAAACATCCGGAAGTATGTTATGTGTAATTATTAAAATCATTCTCAAAATAAAAAAATAATAATAATGAAAATTGTCAAACTTCTATCAAACATGCTTGGTGGAGGATTTGATGTCATGTTTTGTGCCATGTTGGTGGAGGCAAAATTTTACCTATAAATATCAAGTCATTTCATTTGTAAATTTCATACTTTCCTTGGTTTCTTGAATAAGAAATAAGGATTGTATCTTGTGTGATTTATTTAGTAGTCTTGTAATGTATTTTTATTTCTATTTTTAGTAATATTAGTTTATTTCTTTTTTATTTCTTTTATGTTTAATAGTTAATTTTCTGTTGGGGGAAATGTGAAGCTTTTATTATTATAATTTAAATTAATCTCCCTTAATTATAATATATAAATTATCTTAAAACCTGACTTAATTGGATACCACATTTATGGTCGGTTGGACTTAATTAAATTGATTTTAACCTGACTAAACTAAATACCGCCTTTATGGTCGGTTGGAATTAATTCAAAATATGACTTAATCAGGATACCGCCTATATGGTCGGTTGGTAATATCATGCTAAATTTATATATTATAAAAATAGAGATTTCTAAATTAGAAATAGTAAAGGTAGATTAATCTCACTTAAATTATAATATGGAAATTGTAATTTAATAATATGGATTAAAGTTGATACCGCCTTAATGACTGGTTTTTATTTATATAACATAATGTGACACCGCTTATAAGGTCGGTCTTTAGGTGACAGATGATTATCGCATATATGGCTGGTTTATGGATAAATAATAACACCACATTTATGGCTGGTTCAACTTAATTGGGTAACACTGATAATTTCCATATTATAATAATCTGAGATTTCTAAAAGTGGATCCCCTAACCCCATTATTTTATTTTTATTCTAAGGAAGTGATGAAACACAATATTCACATGTTTAATAATTGATTTAATTATATTATGGGTAATACTTTAGTTTGTTTATTGAATCTTAAACTTAATGCTTCTTGTTGCCTGATTACCAATAAGATCGATGTGGTAAACTTAAAATGAACTTGGAAAATGAATTTTAGGTTTCAGCCTTAGATTCAATAGCTCACGATCTCCCTTAAGGATAGATAACCCTTAAAAGATTTCCTTCCAGGATAGACATATACATGTCGGGCGGGGGTAGTCACAATTGGAACTTAATCTTAATAAATCCAAGTAACTTTGTTAACATAGACATATGCTTAATTGAATTATACTGGGTGTTTGCATCTGACCGTCGACATAGGCTTTTGCATATTTTCGTGTTCCAGGTTAGCAAACTGAGTTATTACACATATATAAGAAAATCAATTCATCATTTAAATAATATTGTGTGGAATCATAATGTAACGACCCGTAGCCATATTACTGTTACATTGAGGAACTGTGGTATTACGGGATGAAGATAACATAATATAAATAATGTATGGGCACAAGTACACTCATGAAACGATTTTGGGGATCTTCGGTTAATTTCCCGAAGTTTGGATACGAGATTGTATAACGCACAACTTCAGACAGCCCATAGTTGGAGTCAGAGGCTTATGGGATTATGAGGTTAGAACGGTTATCCCCTGCTGGTAGCATCCTCCCGAATCGGGGATGTTACAAAAATATTCATGTTGGATTTGCTTATTGAAAAAAATGTATTTGTTATTTTCTTCCATTGAGAGTTGTGGCTTTAAATTGTCACATAATCAAACCCTAATAAGTAATAATGCCAAAAAGTCAAAAATAACCCTAGACTATCCATTAGCAACCAAACCCATAACTCATAATTCATAGCCCATTATGAACCCACAAATAAATAAAAATAAACTAACTTAACTGATAAATAAAACGGGCATCCCCGTTTTGTTCCATACACGCAAATAATTTAATAATAGTATAATGAAAATACGTCTAAACAACTGAAACCAATTCATGTTGCTCCTCGATGACTTGAGTCAAATGTATAACTCTTGAACCATCTTCCTTAAAGTCCAATTGATCTCTAATGTGTTTGTTCAATTCGACTACATGACGTTGGGTTAGGCATACCATATAGTCTTTGATCTTTTGAGTTCTGTATCTTGTAATTGATCTAATTGGTACATGAATTTGATCAATTATATTCTGAACCGAATCTAGTGCTGCTAGGATGATATCAATATATCTTTCGACAATTTAAAATGTGAGCGTAAATTTCCAAAGCACAACAAATACAAATAGCCATGATAAGTGAATATTAGTCTTCAAGGACAAAATAGTAAAATAACTAACGGAGGTCCCATAAAACCCTAGCTCTATAAGTTATAAATATACACTCTCCGTCTCACAAAGCATCGCAGCCTCCCTTTCTCCTCCATGAAACTACGCTAGAGTTTCATTAAGCTCTGTTACATTTTTTGTTCTTTGACATCAGTTTCTAATTGCTCTTAGTTAAAATTTATTCTCAATTACTATTAATTGAGAGAATAAAAGCAAGATCGCAGTGATGACTCAGTAAATTCAAGCTCAACAGACCGGAACGCAGGCTTCTCTTCTTGAGAACTTTGCGTGTCGACAACCCCGCTGAACTGAGCGATCTCTCTTTCCTTTTTCTTTTTTTTGTTTTTTAAAAAAGTTTTCAGTTTAATTTTTTATTTTTTTGTGGGAAAATTTAGGGAAAAGGGATTACGATGAGGATGCACAGCTCCCTCTTCCGAAATTTATTGAAGAAATTGGCTGGCAGAATCGAACCTATAACTTTATAGCCACCACTGAGTAATCTTTTACCCCTTTTATATTCCCACTTAATTTTTTTTTTTAATTTTAGGTTTTAATTATATAATCATGTTTTGTAGATGAGGATGAAACAATAATTTATAATCCAACACTTGATCTGAGATATTCATTATCACATGAAGCTTAAGTATTTGTTTCTGAATCTCCTTTGAGTTTACACTTCCTCAAACATATCCTCGCTACTTACTAGAGCTTATAAGATTTCACTGGTTTTTTTTTTTGTAATGACATTTTGGGGCCATAATCTTGAGTGATAGTTGTAATATTACCTATCACCGTGGGGGAAATACTTATGTGAGATTTTTTTTATTTGTTGGAGAAAATTTATTTTATATTTTTCTGTTCAATAATTAATTTGAGGTTTGATTTTAGTAATATGGACACTCTGTCTCTATTGATTCAAGATTATCGATTTTGATATGATTTTGTAGGATATTATTAGTAAATATGAATGGAAAATTTGAAAATTGTCTCCAAGTGTTGGTCTCGAGAGAAAATATACTCATTGGAAATTTACAATGTTTGGTATTCCTCGAGTAGTATAAAAATAGAATTGCTCTTTCTCATTTCAACACACCAAAAATTTTAGAGTATTCTTAATTTGTCTTCAAAATTCTAATTATTCAAGTATTTTAGAGACTAAATAAAGTTTTCAAATTTTTTGGTGTGTTGAAAATTAGAGGAGTTTTCCCTTTTTATAAAATTCATCTTTTCATTTTGGGACAATTTCTCTTTACATTTTTGAAACAGATACCGGGTATTCAACTGTTCAACCATTCATAATCTAATATCTGTAATTAGGTATACAATATTTAAATATTTTGGAGAATATTTCGGAAAATGTATGTCACCCCTAATAATAATATTAATTCAAATATCATATATCTATATTAGTTAGTTCTATCTATGGTCAAGGTGTTTTTTTTTTATGTGATTTTTTTTTTAAAAAAATAAAATTTAAATTTAGAATACAAGTTAGATTGGATGCTCTGTCTTTTATTAGTGCAATACTTTGGTATTTCTGTAATTAAAATGATTGGGTCATTATCGTGAACCATCATGTGATGAAATATGGAAAATCTTAGGACACCTTCCTACACAGCATTCATTTGCTGTGGATGAGAATAAAATTTCCATTCTGATGATGTTGTTGTCTCGTGAATTCATTTTAAATTCACACGAAATTCATTATGTGGCCAGCTCGTGTCGGAAAGTTTTCACAATTTTTTTAAAATTTAAAAAATTATTGTGAGACTCACATGTATCATTGATTTATATTGTATGGTAGTAGATTGATTTATGTGGATCTCATAATTATTTTTAAAATTTTAAAATTAAAATTGTGGAACCCATGTTCTATAACACCACATACTCAATTGGATAAATGCTATGAGATTCATTCAAAGTTCCATAGCTTACATTTGTCCGACACTGTTTATGAAATTTACCTTTATTGTTTTTTTATTTATAAATATAGGCGTCATGCAGGAATTATCAGCAAAATTTTTATCAATAACATTTGGTATTTATAAAGTAGTTTGAATTGATGATTTTACTACAGCTTCTGTATCTCTATTGTTGGTATGAATGTCTTTTGTAATCATTGGCTATGTTAATGATATCTTTGAATGTTTTTGATTTTTTTGATATATTTTATCAAAAAAATTATGTGAATCTCATTTATTTTTTGATTTTTGAAATTATTTGTTTTTGGTGTGGGATGAGTCTCTGAGAGAGAAAAACTTGTTCACACAAAATATTTTAAAAATTTAAAAAAATAGATGAGATCTATTTATTTTTTGATAAAATATATCAAAAAAATTAAAAATATAGATACGTTGGGACTCATTAATTTTTGATATTTTTTAATATATTTTTTTCTGTGTGTGAGATTAAGTCTCACAAGTTTTTTTCTTATGATAAACTATGTTGATGATGCAAGTGTCAAATTTGAAACAATTTGGACTCCTGTGTAATAAGATATGAATATCTAATTATTTTAGATTATTGTAGTAGATATCCTTTTATTGCGATTTATTATTAATCTTTATATATAAAAATGTTTTGTTATATGATTTTGTTTTTCTTCATAAAATATCACGTGTGATTTGTTTTTTCTTCCTAAAATAATACAAATCTTATTAATAATTCACTGTTTATTATTATAAAAAAATAACAGTTAAATTTTACTTAATTTGTACATTTAAATTTAGTGAATGTTTGAAAAAATATTTAGTTTTCTTAAAAATTCAAGGTGATAAATGTTTTATTTTTAAAAATTTTGGCTAAAGTATGTCATTTTACTAAAAATACCTTGATATATATATATAAATATATATATTTAAATAGATATAAGTTTTTTACGGGTGCAGTCGTTTTTACTATATAGGCCAAGTTATAATATTTGATAGGATATTAGGGCTTTTCCTGTACAATTTACGAGTATGACAGAATTTTATAGAGAGGAAACTAAGAGCCTCCAATCAAATGTTATAAGTTTATAATTTAAAATTAAAGGTAAGGTTCATAAAAAGTAATAATAAATCCCAATTATTTAATTCATTATCCTCAAAGCATAAGATATTCAAGGACCACAAGTTGGAATTTAGGAACATGAAACTTTGGCAATTTAGACAAGTCCAAAAGCTTTATCCAAATTAGTTCATGTATTAGCTTTCCTCTTTCTTGTATTTTAATTGCCAAATTTCACATCAAACAAATATGAAAAAGAAAATGAACTTGAAAACGGCTCTGTAACTAAGAAGCTATAACATTTTTTGGAAAGGCAGCAAGACTGAAGTTTTTTGGATCATTGAAGATATTAAGGAGATGAGAGTCAAAAATTTGTTATACCTTTAGATCTAGTAATATTATTGCCCATGCTTTAGCTAAGGAAGCTATTAAAGCTCATACACTTGTTATCTGGAAATATAATTTTCCTTCAAATATTTCTTGTATTATTAACAAGTTGGAGTAATACATTTCAGTTTTAGTTTCAAAAAAACTAAGAAGCTAATCTTGGTGTTTTTTAGGGCAAAGCATATAAATCAATTTTGACTAGATGTCGGTCATAGGTACAGTAAGAGGGGGATCGAATTCCTGGTAAATAAAAGTTTATATAGTAGTTTCAATGTTACGTCTTTAACCACTCGACCATCTCTTCTACTGTTCTCGGTGTGAATAGCGAGTTGTGATTCTAATATTCCACAAAAAAAAAAAAAAAAAAAAAAAAAAACTGTTCAAGATGTCAATCATGTAATAGCATATATGATTTTTTTAATTATCTTTTTTTACTTTTGATTCACATTTCTGTCATTGACTTAGTTTTTGGTAATTCCTCAACAATAAAGGAGATTGAGCGAATCATTCAAGAGATAAAAGAAGTTAAAGTCCAGTTATTTGTTTGTCAATTGCTATATAAGACATCCAAATGTGATGACACATAATTTTTCAAAATGGCTTGTAATTTTGGTTTTACTGGTTTATGACGGGAGTATTTTCCTCCTCAAATTAGATGTAATCTTACTTTGGATTAATGAATAAAATTTATTTTTTTTAAAAAAAACAAGCATTTTTTCACAGGATCCATTCAAAAGAAATTTAAAACAAGGGATAAGAATGGAATCAAAATGAAAAGCTTAACCATTAGCATACAAACAAGTTAGTTGAAAGGACATAACATTATCATTTACCAAATCTTGGCTGCACAGATCATCTGATGGAATGAATAAATATATTAATCAATGGCCAGGATGTTAATCATTCTGCAATTATAAATGATAAATAGATTAATCAAAGTTCAGGATTATAAATTATATACATTTGTGTAATTGTCCAACACAGAAAAGTCAAAGACATTATTTTGGCAATATCATTAGGTAGCTTTCAAACAACCATATCACTAAGCCTCGAAGTCTCTACAAGGCAAAAACTGAGTAATTTCTCAAAGAACTTGTTTACATTTCCTTGATAAATCCTCTGTTAACTTTTGCCTTCTCCCTAAACACAACATGGATTATTTGCAGGGATACTTTTTACCTTTCATTATTAGTCTAGTTTCCTTGCTTGTGGTGCAAGCAATCTTGAGAAGAAGAAGGAGGAGGATAATGTCTCGTCTTCCTCCAAGCCCACCAGCATTGCCAATCATTGGACACCTTCATCTTCTTGCCCCAATTCCTCACCAAGCTCTCTACAAACTTTCAAGCCGCTATGGACCATTGATTCATTTCTTCCTCGGCTCAGTCCCCTGTGTTGTTGCTTGCTCTCCAGAAACAGCAAAAGAGTTACTCAAAACCAATGAAATTGCTTGCAGCAGCCGTCCAAAGATACTTGTTGTTGATTACCTTACATATGGCTCAGCTGGTTTCATCTTTGCTCCTTATGGGCCTTGTTGGAAATTCATGAAGAAACTCTGTATGTCTCAACTTCTTGGTGCTAAAACATTGAACCATCTCCTTCCTGTCAGGTCTGAGGAGATAACACAGTTCATACGATGATGCTAACGAAGGCTAATGCTAGAGAGGCGGTTGATGTAGGATTAGAGCTTAACCGTTTAACAAATCACACAATTTCAAGAATGACTATGAGTCAGAGATGTTCCAACAGTGAAGAAGAAGCTGATGAATTGAGGAAGTTGGTGCAATCTATATTTGAGCTTAGTGGTAAATTTAACTTGGCAGATAATATTTGGTTCTGCAAGTACTTAGATTTGCAGGGATTTGGCAAAAGGATGAAGGAAATTCGTAAAAGATTCGATACAATGATGGAGAGAATTATAAAGGAGCATGAAGAAACAAGAAAGATAAATAAGGAAACCGGTGGATCAGATGATGCACCGAAGGATTTGCTCGACGTTTTACTAACTGTATCAGAAGATGAAAGCTCAGAAATTAAGTTGACAAGGGAAAACATAAAGGCCTTCATCCTGGTAAAAAGTCTCTGTCATCTCTAATATCTACCTCTCTGTCATCTCTAATATCTACCTCAAATATGATATGGGATGTAAATATTCCAATGCGATCTATTCAATCAATGGGATATAAAAATATGATCCGTTCTTGGCTCTAATATTTATATGAGGATTTTATCTTTATCATAACAAGATATTAATATGTATACCATCCGGTCTAACTAACGTGTATAAAAAATTATCCTCCTATATGCCCTTAATGTACCAAGCCCTCATTTCTATATCCTACTTAATTCACTAGTAGTTGAACAAAATAAATATAAGAATTTTCCGCGTTGGACAGGATATTTTTTCAGGTGGCACAGATACATCAGCTATTACTACAGAATGGGCGCTAGCAGAACTAATTAATCACCCAGATGTGATGAATAAAGCAAGAGAAGAGATGAATACTGTAGTAGGAAAAAACAGATTAGTAGAAGAATCAGATATGGGCAACCTCCCTTACCTCCAAGCTATAGTAAAGGAGACACTTAGGCTTCACCCCACTGGCCCATTGATCACTAGAGAGTCAAACAGAAAACTGTACCATCAATGGCTATGAGATTCCAGCAAAGACCAGAGTGTTCATTAACGTGTGGGCGATTGGCAGGGACCCGAACCACTGGGAAAACCCACTTGAATTCTGCCCTGAAAGGTTCATTGGTGAAGATGGAAAGAGGCAGTTGGATGTCAGGGGACAGCATTTTCATTTTATTCCTTTTGGTAGTGGAAGAAGAGCCTGCCCTGGAATCTCATTAGCACTGCATATGGTTCAGACAGCCCTTGCTGCTATGATTCAGTGCTTTGATTGGAAGGTTAATGGAGGAGATGGAAGTGTTGACATGGAAGAAGGTCCTGGCCTAACTCTTCCAAGGGCTCATCCAATAATTTGTGTCCCAGTCACTAGGCTTAGTCCATTTCCATCACTGGCATGATTGCAGTCAAAAAAATAATGTGAATGTAACATGATGTAAGATTATAGAACAAAGTCCAGTGTGTTTTGTGTTTGTGTTTCTGTATGGTGAAGCATTTTGTTCTCTATCTTTTAGCACAACCCAATTACAATAAAGAAACCCAGCCAGGTTCAGAAACAAAGGCTATAAAGAATCAGTGACTAATTCAGGAATCAAAATCCTGGATTTCTCATTCATATGGATTAAATGCTTGAAAACTGTGGAAATTAAAAAATCTAAAAAGATATTGTAAATTAATCATACATCGTTCAAACCACCAAGAAATCTATTGACTTTAGGCAGATCAGTTCAACATAAAACCTCCAACAATTACAAAGTTAGCAATCTATCAGTAAAATCTATTGGTAGATATGTTATTATTATGTTAGTTGTTAGGTGGTGTGTAATTAATATTGGTAGATATGATATTAATGTTAGTTGTTAGTTGATATGTAATTAATATTGGTAGATATGATATTAATGTTACGTTCTTTTGTAATGCCTATATAAAGGTCATTTGGAAATCATATTGAAATCAAGAAAACTAGTATATTTTTCTTCATCTCTTCTATTTCAGTTTCTAACATGGTATCAGACGCCTGAGTTCCAATCTCTGGATATTTCATTGTCTCTGTATTCAAACATGTCTTATCTCCCCTTAGACACCCTTATTCTTGTGTCCAAACACCCATTCCCAATTCCAAACCCTAGTTCTCAAGCCACCACAACCACTTCCCGCCGCCACCTCTTCCAACTGCTCCGGCAATCACTCACGCCACCAACATCATCCCCATCATCCAGCGACCCATCTGGTAATCTTCCAATGGACAAATCTGATGTTATGCAACCCATTCCTACTATCCTCCAAGGTCTGAACCACCGTCTCTGGGTTCAAGGAATGCGTAGTTTTCTCAAAGGTCGAAAGTTATGGCGCTATGTTACTGGAGATGTTAAACCTCCCCAACAGAAACATGATGAGTCTGATGACAAGTTTGTTGATCGTCTCGAGGATTGGGACAATAAGAATCACTAGATTCACCACCAGTTTGGCCGCTATGAAACTGCCAAAGAGATATGAGATCTGCTTGCCACGAGATACACTACTTCTGCTCTCTCTAACCAGTATTAGTTGTGGGAAGAGTTACATAACTTGAAACAAGAGCGTGGTCAATCTAATACTAGTTTTTTAGCTACAATGGAATCTGTTTGGGACTAACTTGCTCTCTCCGAATCATCGATGGATTGTACTGTTGATGCATCTAAATATACCGCCCACCGTGATAGTATGAGGTTAATTTAGTTTCTTATAGCCCTTACTGATGATTTTGAATCTTGCATAGCCTCTTTATTACATCAATCTCCTCTGTCTACATTGGAAGTTGCCGTCTCTGGGTTATTGTCTGATAAAACTCGCCTAGGCTTACTTAAGCCATCTCGCGATGATACCGTGCTTGCCGCCGCGGGCAAACATTTCTCAAAATGTGGAAGTAAATTATGTCGTACCTGCAACAAATCTGGTCATACTCTGAATGAATGCAGTCTTACTGAATGTCAAAAATGCAAGAAAAGAGGTCATGTTGCCTCTCACTGTCCCACTAGGATGGATTGTGCTACTGCAGGTTGTCTGACCATTCCATTGAGCAGTGCCCCACTCGTCCCCCAAGACCTGGTCAGCCCTCCAAGATAGAAATTCCAATTGCTGCTGCTACCTCTGAGGTCACCGCCTCTTCTTCATCCACTGGTAACTTAGAAACACTCCTTAGACAGATACTCTCCACACCTCCCAGTACTTTTATTGCCTTATCTGCCACTTCAGGTAATTCTTCTTGGTATTTTGGTTCAGGTTGTTGCAACCACATGACTTCTCAATCTCCGTTATTTTCCTCCATCTATCCCACCACAATTGTCCCTCCGATTTTTACTGCAGATGGCTCACAAATGTCTGTAAGCCAATCTGGACAAATATCTACCTCTGCCCTTACATTACCTAACACATTTCTAATTCCGAAACTTAATTTCAATCTTATATTTGTTGGCCAACCATGTGAACTTGGGTTCGAACTAATATTTTCTTCCACTGGTTGTCGTGTGAAGGATCCGTAGACGAGACAAATTATTGGGACGGGCTAGAGTTGGACGTCTATTTAAACTTACCTTCCTACATCTTCCTTTCAATCGCGTCTCCCAATTATGTGCAGTGTCTACACCATCCTCTCTTCAGTTATGACATCTACCCCTTGGTCATGCCTCTTTAAGTAAGCTTCGTCCTTTGATTTCTAATGGGTCTTTAGGTTTTGTTACCGCACAATCTTCTTTACATTGTGTCCCCTGTCAATTTGGCAAACAACTGACTTTATCTTTTAATAATAATAACAATACTTTTGTCGCTCGTTTTGACTTAATTCACTCTGACATATGGGGACCTTCTCCTACACCCACTATGAGAGGGTCCAAATATTTTGTCATATTCATTGATGATTATTCTCGTTTACTTGGATCTTTCTCATGAAACAACGATTTGAACTACCTCATATTTTCGTTGATTTTGCGTCTATGGTCAAAACATAATTTTCCAAAACCATCAAAACACTGATAATGCCAAATAATATCTTAACTATACATTTCAAAGGTTTTTGAAAGAATAAGATACAATATCCCAAGATCTCGCCCATACACCTCTCAACAAAATGGGCGAGCAGACCGCAAATATCGTCATATATTTGGATTCTGTTCGATCCATACTTATATCATCTTCTTGTCCATAACGTTTTTGGGGTGAAGCCGCTCTTACCGCAATATATGTTTTAATTGTATTCATTCTTCAGTCATTACACAACACATGGTTCCATATGAGTGTCTATATGGTATTTCTCCCTCTTATGATATTCTTAAAGTTTGTTGGTGTTTGTTTTGTCATTCTTCCTCTTACTGAGCACCACAAGTTAGAACCTCGTGCTCGACTCTGTTGTTTCTTATGATATGGAATTGAACACAAATGGTATCGTTGTTGGGATCATATATCACAAAAACTTCGTATCATACATCATGTTGTCTTCTGGGATCACATTATGTTCTCTTACCTCTCCGATTTCAAAGTGTTTTATGACCACCCTCCAATTTTCACTGATCTCTCTATCAAGGTGTGGGAACACAGGACTGGGCGACGCATGCTGTCCCGGGCTCGCGGCCCGTCGGGAGTACGGAGTACCACGGGGGACTAAACCGAGAATAATGGAGTCGCACCCGGTGTGAACCGGGACAAATATTAAGGCCGCACTCACCCCTCGCAAGGGAAGACCTTAAACCGTTGGATTCGGAATGGTCCCTTACTTATGCCACTTGTAATGAAAGGATTTAATATGATAATTTAATCAGGCTTAAGTAACACTTATTTCCGAGAATATCATGCTTCTAAATCTACATACATACATCAACAAGTTCATCTAAATTTATATGTAACACATATTCGAATTTGCATACAGCCTATTTGCATGTAATCTATGTCTCAATTTGCATACATAAGGTTTATCATACGGCAAGCATACAAGTTAATGAACGTATTGGTGGACACAGAAGCACAAACAAATAGCATTCTTACTAGCATTCATATTAAGAAAAGATATTTAAGCACATAACAGAAATAGACAACTAGAGAGGTAATACAAATGCATAACGTAAAAAATGGGAAGTATGTGCTAAGATGGACATGTCGTAATGTGATGCAAGAGGATCTGTTTACCGTGGGCGTTCGTGCAGCGTTCGTATACGCGTTCGAATGGTAAACAGAAGGTTCTCGTTCGAGTAGCGTTCGAACGGAAATGAAACAGAATGCTCACGTTCGTATGGCGTTTGTGAACGCGTTCGAACAGAAATGAAACAGAATACTCGCGTTCATATGGCGTTCGTGAACGCGTTCGAACAAAAATGAGACCTGATGCATGATAAGGTAAAATGCTTGCGCGTTCGAGTTGCGTTCGTAAACGCTTTCGAACGGAACAGACCTGATGCATGAAATGGGACGCATACATAAATGGCGAATAGTACAATGCGAGGCGCGGAAAAGCATCGTGGTAAAGGGCTTTAACCCGGTAAAACTCCAGTGGGATGCAATGGGTATACAAAATAAAAACACATTCAGATGGCTCTATTGAGCGTTATAAAACGTCTTATTGCTAAGGGTTTCACTTAGGAATATGGGGTTGATTATGGGGAGATATTTGCTCCGGTTGCTCATCTTATCTCAGTACGCAACATACTTGCCATTGTTGCTGCTTGACAATGAAGTTTGTTTTATATGGATGTCAAGAATATTTTTCTCACTGGTGATCTAGCTGAAGAAGTTTACATGAAACCACCCTCTCATAGTCTTGATCATCAATCACACAAGGTATGCCGCCCACGCCGCATTCTATATGGTCTAAAACAAGCTCTCCATGCATGGTTTGCCAAGTTCAGTATAACTATTTGTCAGCTTGGGTTCACCTCCAGTCCACATGACTCTGCTATATTCCTTCACAAATCTGGTACAGGCATCGTGATTTCTTTATGTTGATGACATGATTATTACTGGAGATGATGATTCAAGAATTATGGATCTTAAACAGTCACTTAGTCAACAATTTGAAATGAAAAATCTTGATTCTCTGAGTTACTTTTTGGGCCTTGAAGTTACTTCCTCTGATGATGGCCATCATCTCTATCAAGTTAAGTATGATTCTGATCTTATTTCTCGAGTCGGTCTTACAGATAGCAAGACAGTTCCAACTGATAAGTGTGGTTTATACCCCCTTATTATGGCATTCTCAGCTTATTATTTTGTTATAATTCGAGATATTTAATATCATTATAATTTATTTTATGTTTTATTTGTAGGAGCATTAAAATATGGATCGGGGAATAATTGCACATGTTTTGGGAACTTCAGGGAACACCGACGAGCAACGGGAGCCATGGCGCCCATTATTTGTTTATGGAGAAAAGGCATGCACGTGAGTTATAAAAGCAACAAAGAGAGTGGACAAATTGTTGAATAAAGAAAATATAATAAAAAAAAGAAAGAAAGCAAGCTTCACGCAAATTGGAGAGCACACCAAGGCAGCCACTATATTTGACCAAAATAAGCATGCAACATGGGCTATATTTGTGAAAGAGAAGAGAAGTTGACTTTGACATTAATTAAAAGCATAAGAGATGTGGCGCCCACTTATTTCTACCAATGCCATGGCGCCAAGGTTAAAGTGAGAGGAAATAAGCACAAGCGCCACAGCGCCATGAGTAGAGCCGTGGCGCCCACAAGCCATACAATTTCCAGGGGAATAAGAGCCGCGGCGCCTTCACAAGATGCAATTTCATACATTTTACCGAGGTTTTGGCGCCGCGGCGCTGCGGGAGAAAAGAAACACGTTCCAGGAATTGTTTTTTAGGGTTTTTAATAATCCTAATGATACCCAAAGACTCCCAGCCCCAGTATAAATATAACAGTCCATCCAACACTCAAAGGGGCTAATACAGAGCACAAAACACAGAAATAAATATTTTTAGAGATCCAAGGAGAGGATTGAAGAGCGACAAGAAGAGACAAAGGCTGTAATATCCGGAGAGGAAGAGATTCAATTCGGGTTTTATCTTCTTATTTCTTTCTTAAAACTCTAATGATTTCCATTAGATTCGTGGCTTGATTATTTATTGTTGTATCTTTTGTCATGAATTTACTCCTTAATTTTGGAGAACGATTGTAATCTATGCTCAAACCTTGTATTTTATTTATCAATTTTGTTATGAAGTTTTATTGATTTATTTATATTCTTTTGAGTTTAATGCTTCTTGATTGTTGGCCACAATTTGAGATGATGAATGTTTAGAATCTATCACTCGAGAGAGGGGATTTTGAATAGATCTAGAGAATATGACCTAGGATTTTATAGAGTTCGAGAGAATCTGTAGTCCTTTGAAGTCGTAAACATAGAATCACAAATCGTAATGAGTTGTTAACTATTGGATTTTTATAGAGATATCGAAGTCTATAGTTGATAATATTTTCACTCGGCACTCGAGAGAGGGAGTGAATATTTTAGGATCTTGACTTATAAATAATATAACTGAACAAAGATTAATTGGCATAACAAATACATAGGTGACAACTAGGTGAAATCAGGATCCAGAGTCTCTATCGTATTAGTTCCTCCTATTTTATTATTTGTATATTATCTTAAAAAATCTTTTTATTTGTTGTCTAAATAAAGTTAGGATTATCAATTGTAGTACTTAGTGCGAGTTAACGCAATCCCTGTGGGTTCGACACTCTAAACTCATTTATACTAAAACTTGACACCGTACACTTGCGGTACGATATAAAAATATCACAACAAGTTTTGGCGCCGTTGCCGGGGATTGTTTGTTTAATTCACATTAATACTACTACCAAGTAATCTTAGCTTTAATTTAGATTTTATTTTTATTTTTATTTTTATTCTTCTTTATTTTTATCTTACGTTTTATTTTTATTTTTTTTTATTTTTTTTTATATTTTTCGTAAGAGGTGAATTTGAAAAGAAGCAATGGCAGATCCTATTGGTGCATTGATAGCTCAAGTATCGTCCTTCACGACTCATCTAGCAGTATTGATAAATCAAATGAGTCAACCGTCTATTGAAGTTGTTTCTGCTAATGGAATGTTTTTATCCAACAGATGAGCAGGATTTGAACAAGTACAGTATGTGAACAATTGGAACTTCAACAACTGTAGAGGCAGTCATATGCTTAACTATTATCATCCGAATTTTTCATATGCTGATATGGAGAAAATTTTGCAACCTCCTCATGGCTTCAATTATCCAAAAGCTGAGCAGAAACCTTCCTTAGAAGACCTCATGATCATGTTTGTAGCTGCAGCTTCAGAGAGGTTTGAGAAGAATGAGTCAATGCTGGATAATATCGAAACACGAATGGACAATATAGAGGCAAATATGAAATCTGTAGAAGCGCAAATTAGGTTGCTTGTTTCTTCAATGGCCAATCAACAGACATGGGTGTTTCCGAGTGATATTGAAGTCAACCCCAATGAGCAATGTCAAATCATAACCTGTAGGAGCGGAAAAGAGTTTAAGACACACTCTCAGGACTTAGGCAGTAAAGAAGATGAAATGGTATTTCAGGAGGAAACAGTAATAGAAGAAGAGAACAAAGGTGAATTGATAATGAGAGATCAAAATGAAGAAATCACCTTCAGTGTTTTCAGAGCCATGCCGAGTTCTCAAGGTGATGCAGACTGTCACAGGATAGATACAGTAGAAGAGGGAGTTGAAACCAGACAGGGTGAATCAGTATTTCAACAGCCCTGAGCATAATGCAGCCATGCATAAAGGAAAATTCTCTGCAGCTAAAAATCGAAACACTCCCAAAGGGCCATAAAAAGAGGAAAAGAAAGGCCAGTTCTCACTTAGAGATAATTCCTGGAAGATTAAAAAGAAAACCGAGCCAATTTTGCCGAATGTGCAGTCCAAAATTTCCAATTGAAGGGAAATCTACATATCCTGGGGACCATCTATGGATAAATCACCACAGCCTGCCAAACTATCTTTTTCATGTCATAAGAACCGGTGGATACCAAAGAAGAAAACAAATGAGATTACCCGGTTCACTACTTTTAAGCCACCATAACCATTTGGGTGGTTGCATCTGGCTGAAGACGTTAAACTTAGCGCTAGCGGGGAGGCAACCCTTGCATTTCTTTATATTATTTTCTTTACTTTTTATTTTATTGTGTGCTATTTATTTATTTGCATGTTATTTATGCAGGTAGCACGAGACACACAACGCCCGCGCAACCAAATTCCAACCAGCAAGAGTCTGATCAACTCCATGCACGGTAGTGTTGTTCCTCACTCTTGCTCTTGATATTTATCTTACATTGAGGACAATGCAAATTTTAAGTTTGGGGGTGTGTGCATGTTGTTTACTTGCTATTTAGTTGTTTAAATTTATTTTGAAAAATAAAAAAAAAAAAAATTTGTTTTAGTCTTTGATAGTAAAGCATAAATCTTGTGATAATATTGTTTGTTTATGGGTGAAATTTTAGAAACGATAAGTGCCTAATTTACTTTTATCTGATGCCTTGAATAATTGATCTATGTTAGACTCGTAAGCACTTAAAAATAGGTTTTTAGCAGTAAAACTTAAGTAGTTGACAAGGTGGTCAGTTGAAGAAATTGCATGTCGATGAATGACCGTTTGCTTAGATATCTATCTTGATTTGCTAGTGTTATGAAGTACGGTATAGTTAAGAAAAGAAAAAGAAAAATGTCTCTAAAGAAAGAAAATAAACCACCTATAACCGATAAGCGTGAAGCTACCCATGGGCGAGTATTAGGACCACCATGAGGAGAAATGCTACCTTAAAGGGTAGGTGAGTTGAAAAAAAAAAGGGTGCAAAAATGAGAAAAGAAAAAAAGAGACAAGAAAATAAAAGAAAAACCAAACCATACCGAACACAAAATAAGGCAATTACAGAGCATAATTGAGATATCTAGGTTGGTTTGACCCATCGATTCTAATTTTTAAACGAAATCATTGAGTTAGCTTACTTAAGATCAAAGCTGTGAATGAACCTTTACACACACACACACACCGTGAGTCTAGCTTAGATAATTTATTCAAGAAATTGGATTCGAGTTGCAATTGCGTACTTTGAAGGTTCTCTAATTTCATTTATAAGCTTTCTTTGAGGATATATTTATGCGTAACTATCGAGATTATGTTTTGTTATTTTTATATTTTTGCATGATTGTGTGTGAATAACGTTTGTGAGTGTCGTTGCTGTAAGCCCTCACGAGACTATAACTCGTCCACTAGGGCCGCCTAGGGGTTTAAAGGCTTGTTGCATACGCTAAATGCAATCGTGATCCCTACGAAAATGGCTTAGTTAATTTAGTAATTTTTATTTATTTATTTGAATTTAATTTTTTATTTTATCTTTTGCTCGGGACTAGCAAAACCTTAAGTTTGAGGGTATTTGATAAGTGTGGTTTATACCTACTTATTATGGCATTCTCAGCTTATTATTTTGTTATAATTCGAGATATTTAATATCATTTATAATTTATTTTATGTTTTATTTGTAGGAGCATTAAAATATGGATCGGTGAATAATTGCACATGTTTTGGGAACTTCAGGGAACACAGGACGAGCAACGGGAGCCATGGCGCCCATTATTTGTTTATGGAGAAAAGGCATGCACGTGAGTTATAAAAGCAACAAAGAGAGTGGACAAATTGTTGAATAAAGAAAATATAATAAAAAAAAGAAAGAAAGCAAGCTTCACGCAAATTGGAGAGCACACCAGGCAGCCACTATATTTGACCAAAATAAGCATGCAACATGGGCTATATTTGTGAAAGAGAAGAGAAGTTGACTTTGACATTAATTAAAAGCATAAGAGATGTGGCGCCCACTTATTTCTACAATGCCATGGCGCCAAGGTTAAAGTGAGAGGAAATAAGCACAAGCGCCACAGCGCCATGAGTAGAGCCGTGGCGCCCACAAGCCATACAATTTCCAGGGGAATAAGAGCCGCGGCGCCTTCACAAGATGCAATCTTCATACATTTTACCGAGGTTTTGGCGCCGCGGCGCTGCGGGAGAAAAGAAACACGTTCCAGGAATTGTTTTTTAGGGTTTTTAATAATCCTAATGATACCCAAAGACTCCCAGCCCCCAGTATAAATATAACAGTCCATCCAACACTCAAAGGAGGCTAATACAGAGCACAAAACACAGAAATAAATATTTTTAGAGATCCAAGGAGAGGATTGAAGAGCGACAAGAAGAGACAAAGGCTGTAATATCCGGAGAGGAAGAGATTCAATTCGGGTTTTATCTTCTTATTTCTTTCTTAAAACTCTAATGATTTCCATTAGATTCGTGGCTTGATTATTTATTGTTGTATCTTTTGTCATGAATTTACTCCTTAATTTTGGAGAACGATTGTAATCTATGCTCAAACCTTGTATTTTATTTATCATTTTGTTATGAAGTTTTATTGATTTATTTATATTCTTTTGAGTTTAATGCTTCTTGATTGTTGGCCACAATTTGAGATGATGAATGTTTAGAATCTATCACTCGAGAGAGGGGATTTTGAATAGATCTAGAGAATATGACCTAGGATTTTATAGAGTTCGAGAGAATCTGTAGTCCTTTGAAGTCGTTAACATAGAATCACAAATCGTAATGAGTTGTTAACTATTGGATTTTTATAGAGATATCGAAGTCTATAGTTGATAATATTTTCACTCGGCACTCGAGAGAGGGAGTGATATTTTAGGATCTTGACTTATAAATAATATAACTGAACAAAGATTAATTGGCATAACAAATACATAGGTGACAGCTAGGTGAAATCAGGATCCAGAGTCTCTATCGTATTAGTTCCTCCTATTTTATTATTTGTATATTTATCTATTAAAATCTTTATTATTTGTTGTCTAAATAAAGTTAGGATTATCAATTGTAGTACTTAGTGCGAGTTAACGCAATCCCTGTAGGTTCGACACTCTAAACTCATTTATACTAAAACTTGACACCGTACACTTGTGGTACGATATAAAAATATCACAACACCAACCCCTGTCGAGTATAATACTAAACTTACACCTATGGATTAAACTTCTCTTGATGACCCTACAATCTACAGACAATTAGTTGGTAGTCTCATTTATCTCATTGTCACTCGACCAGACATTGCCTATGTTGTTCATATTGTAAGTCAGTTCATAGCTGCTCCTCGATCTTTTCATTATGTTTTTATGTTTCGCATAATTCGCTATGTTAAAGGCACTCTCTTTTGTGGTCTCCATTTCTCTACTAATTCTTCACTATTCTTCGAGCTTACTCTGATGCAGGTGATCTTACTGATCGTCGATCCACTACTGGTTATTGTATTTTTTGGAGTGACTCGCTTATTTATTAGCGTAGTAAGAGAAACAAACATTGATTGCTCGTTCTAGTATTGAGGCTGAATATCGAGCTCTTGCTGCGACTACTGCCGAACTTCTATGGCTACGTTGGATTCTCGAAGATATGAGAGTGCCTCAACCACCAATTATTACTCTTTACTGTGATAATCAAAGCGTTATTCAAATAACGCATAATGATATATTCCATGAACCTACCAAACATATTGAGATTGATTGTCATTTCATTCGTCAATATATTACTCGCGGTACTCTTTGGTTAGTGTATCTACGCTCCGATGATCAAATAGCCGATATCTTCACCAAGTATTTTCTCTCTGGCCGTTACACAACTCTCGTTTCCAAACTCAATCTGATTTACTCACTACCATCTTGAGTTTGAAGGGTGATATTGGTATATATGTTATTATTATGTTAGTTTTCATTGGTAGATATATTATTATTATGTTAGTTGTTAGTTGATATGTAATTAATATTGATAGATATGATATTAATGTTAGTTGTTAGTTGATATGTAATTAATATTGGTAGATACGATATTAATGTTAAGTTCTTTTGTAATGCTTATATAAAGGCCATTTGTAATTCATATTGAAATCAAGAAAACTAGTATATTTTTCTTCATCTATTCTATTTCGGTTTCTAACAAAATCGATTTCGGTCCTGGTTATGAGAGGACATGGAGAAAAAAAATCATGAACATATCCAATTTGAAAATTATAAATGTTCTGACCCTATACACCTATGGGAGAGAATATGTATAATATACGGAAATTAAAAATACTACTCTATCCAAAACATGTTTCGGTAGAGTTCATACGAATAGATATCAATCAACCTCAAATTTAATATGTCAAACAAAGTAAAACACCAGTCACAAATAATAAATTGCAGAATATAAAAAAGAGACAATCATATTTGTTTACGAAGTGAAAAACTCGTGCGAGTAAAAAATCACTTCGGGTATAGGCTACCACTCAAATCCACTATATAAGAGAAACTTACAGAGATGGTGAAAAGACCTAAAGTAATAATTTTACCGACTCTATTCCCATAACTTTAATTACCTGAGGAACTCCTCAAGCCTGCACCAAATAACTTTCTTCAGAACATCTGAAGTCTCAATGAATTGAATCTGCAAAGTCACGCGACAAAGCTTCGAATGTCATTCCCAACCTTCAAACTCAAAAGGCTTAGGGTATTGGTGAGGTTGTGTTTGGAGGGTAGATGGTGATAAAACAAGAAGGTCACTCACAAGGAAGAAGACGTGAAAGATTGAGTCTTCAAGGGTGAGAGATCTTCAAAGGTTTGGAAAACTCAAAGTAAGAATGTTTAGGATAATATTTTCCAACGCTTGTAAATAGGGTGTGTATTTTCTTTTATAGGTAGGGTTTTCTGTAAGGCAAACAGGCTTAAAAAACGCATCAGCAAAATAAAAACTGCGACTGACGTTCGAACGCGCAAAGAACGCAACACGAATGCGAAGCCTCTTGAGAGTTTCGTTCGAATGAGATGTAGAACATGCCTCGAACGGTTACTCTCTGGAAGCTTTCGTTCTAATGAAGATACGAACGTGCCACTAACGATAAGCTTTTGAACGAATATACGAAGGTGCCACGAATGGTTAGTCTCTGGAAGCTTTAGTATGTGTCCGTGCCTACAGCACAGAGAGATTAAGATTCTGTTATTTAATTTATTTGTAATGAAATGATTTTATTCATTAATAAATGATTTTATTCTTTAAATTATTTGATAGTTTTCATTTTCCATTTTTATATAGATTTTATAATGAAATGATTCTTTATCAGCCATTAGATCATAATGAAATGATCTGAGCCGCCAATTAAGCCACATAAAGATAGCATTTGGATACATTATCTCTATTAATCATAACCATCAGTTACACTCTCTTTCCCCCCACATCATTGTGCTTTATAATATATATATATATATATAATAGTCATTCTCCTATGTGGATGCTCGAATGAATTTTTCGGGCGAATCACTAATATTTAATCATATAATTTTTTTTTAAAAATTTTACACGACAAAATACTATTATTTACGTGCATCCGTACGAAAAAATCGTACGGACATCCGCATATGAGATATTACTCTCTCTGTCACATAAATACAGGCCTATTTTTTTTTTTCACACATTAAGAAGACATTAATTTTATTTGTCTTTCTTTATTATACCCTTAATTAATACTCCTATTATTTGATAAACTTCATTAATACTTGTAGTATTCCATTAAAACAAAAATTGAAAGAGTTGAGATATTCCAAAATAATCAACTCGCCTAATTTTTATTGTGAAACTATCGAAAATTTTGGAACCATCTAAATCTGTTAGTAATTTTTTTCATTGCAAGACTCAATGTAACAAAGTTTACTCTTAAATATTTTCTAAAATAATCTAAACCCGCTTAATTATTTTTTTTATTTTTTATTTTTCATTTTTGTTGTGTTAAACTAGCGAAAACCTCGACAAAAAAATTCTGGTCATTTGAGAGATAATCAGTTGGCATTCTTGAGCGGCATAAATATAACCATCTTCTTTTGGTGGAATTATTTTTCAATGAGAAGCTTCTGATATGTTAGAGAATTTGAACAATCTTTGAGTTTTCTGTTCATGTTTTAAGTAGATGATAATACAGTGTATATTTTGATTTTTTAAATAAAAATATTTGGCAAAGTTTTAGAAGATGGACGATTGTGTCTTTAATGTACATCATTTAAGTTTGAGTGTATATTAGGAAAAAAATAAATTAATTATTTTTAAATAAAAAAAAGTGGCCAATAATTTGGGATATCTCAAAAAAAAAAAAAAAAAAAGCCTATATTATTTTTATGTCTTGGGGAAACAAGATGAACACAGCTCATAAAGCTTTATGTTTGATATAAGTGTTCAAACAGAATGCACAAACTAAAGCTAAACTAAGTATGACACATTTAATAAAATTTTAAATTAAGTGGAGATAATTATTGATTCCGCGACTAATTAAATTAATCCGGCCATTTTACCATTTTATCTCATCATGGATTTAGCTGGCATATGCGATAACCTTGACCCAATCAATGGCATATGCAGAAATTATTTCATTTTAATTAGGGGTGGTAAAACGAATCAACGAATCGAATTTGTATCGAATCCTAAACGAATCGAATCAAAATGTGATGAATTCGTATTCGATTCGTTTATTAAACGAATCATAATATGAAATCCGTATTCAATTCGTTTATTAAACGAATCGAATACGAATATTCGTTTATTCATGATTATTTAATAAAATAATTTTACCACACTTGATTTACATTAATATATTACTAAAAATACCTCACCAAATATCAAAAATATTACTTTTCTATTGTATTTGAATCTTAATAATAAAAATAATAAAACGAACCCTAACAAATAAACGAATCAATGAGCTTAAATTCATATTCGATTCGTTTAATAAATGAATCTAATTGACCCATTATTAAACGAATCCATTTTTTCAACCCGTATTCACTTTAAAGTGAATCGATCGAACGAGTAAACGAATCCTAACCCAAATTGTCAACCCTAATTTTAACATCTCCTTGAAGTATTTAAAATTTTCTAAATTTCTCAAAAGGAATGGTCGATTCTTTTTCATTTGCTTGACATTATTGCGTATGAACATGAATGAAGATGGTGACATGATTCCATTAATATTTTATTAATAATCTTAATTAAAACGACAATCATCATTACTCATTGCCACCTAATCCCACCCCCACCCTTCTTAATTAATCATTATATAGTTTTAGAGGATTCACTCTTTCTTTCTTGGATTCTACACCAATATTATCCTAAGGAAAATTTTATTATGCATGTGTTATATATTTATATGTCTTCCATACAATAAATCTACCAAGACCTTATTATTTATTAAGATATTAAAAAATTATGAAATAAATCTAATAATATCTTATTACTTATTAAGATATTAAAAAATTATCAAATAAATTATAAATAAATATAATAATATCTTATTACTTATTAATATATTAGAAAATTATCAAATAAATTATAACCATTTTAATATAAATAAATTATAAACCATATTTAATATAACTATTATTTGCACCAAAAATAATAATTTCATACCAATTAGAAAAGTCCAAGACTTAATTCTCAAAGAGTCTATCTTAGAAGTAGGGGTGAGCAACGGTTCCGAGTCTACCGGAACCGGTTGGAACCGGACCGATTTTCCGGGTTTGGAACCGGAACCGGTGTAATCGGGTAGGTTCTGGTTCCAAAATGAAGGAACCGATTTTATCCGGGTAGGTTCCGGTTCCAAAATGATCGGAACCGGAACCAGACCATGGAACTGGTTTGCTGAAGCAACTGAAAGAGCAGATAATAACTGGAACCATAGACTCGGGAGTTTGATGCCCCAATTCTTGATTGCATATAAAATGTTTGATAAAAAGATTTAATGAGGTTTTATTCTTTTGCATGCAGACATTGCCTCCGATGGAAAATGTTGACGGGGCTGGCGATAAACATCATACTGAGAAATGAATAGACTCTGCTGGCAGCTGGGCATTTTGTTGAACATTAGCAAGTTTTTTATTTTTTATTTTTTATTTTTTGCTTCCCTTATTCCTACGTCTTGTAGTATTATAGTTTCCGATGCCTTGATTGAATTTGTTTTTTGATAAGATTACTGGCCATTACTTCAATTCAATAAAATTTGCATTTTGAAACAATTGTTTCTTTTAACTCTTTAATTACACCTCGGCTCCATTTGTTTATCAATTAAATTGATCAAGTAAGTTGTCATCTTATAAGAAACTAGAATCAATGAGATGGAGCATGAGGGACAGCAAGACAATGAAATTCCTGGAAACAAGACCATATACATCAGGAATCTCAACGAGAAAATTAAAATCAAAAGTTGAAGAAATCACTGAAAGCAGTTTTCTCGCAGTGTGGAGGTCTTAGTATTAAGATGCTCAAACAAAAAGGCCAAACTTGGGTCGCTTTTCAGGATATGTAATCAAGAATTGGTCCCCGTTTTTCCTACGGACTTGTATTGGAATGCAATTTTCATTAAAATATTTTAAAATAGGGTATTCGGAACCGGACCGGAACCAGATTGGAACCGAATAATAGGGTTCCCTATTTAATTGGGTAGTTCCAGTTTCACTTAGTGCGAAACCGAATTTTTCCGGGTAGGTTTCGGTTCCATGCGAAACCGGAACCGAAACCGATTTTGCTCACCCCTACTTAGAAGTAAGTAGGAAATTATTATTAAAGTAAGAAAATAACAAATAAAGCATGATATTATTTAGGCTCCAAGTATTCCCTCCACAAATGTACTTTCCTCTTACAAACGTACTTTCCTCCACCGACGCAAATTAAGCAGGAAGTTGAAAACACATATAGGAAGTTGACAAAAAAACATAGGAAGTTGGAGGATGAGTGGAGGAAGTGGCAAGACAGACAGAATATACGCAGAAAGTTGACAGAAAAGGCAAAAAGTTGGACGATAGGTGGACGAAACGTGTAGGAAGTTGAGAAACATTAAGATGAAGTTATTTCCATAAATTATAAAATCTAAAGAGAAGCACATAAGAAGAGATATTTTCCAAAACATCGATGAAAAACACACATGTCAATTACTCTTTTAGTTAGTTAGCTCTATAATTAATTTCTTTAAAGCATTCCATTGCCTTTCAAATTCTAGTAAAACTCAATTTCTCAGTTCCTGTAATTTTATATTTTCAATTCTAGTAAAATTTCTAGTTCCAGTAGTTGTTAACTCTTAGTCTTTTTTAGTATCCTCCTACATTCCAATTTCCTATCCCATGCAAGCTTTGGAGAACCCATTTATTTTTTACAATCATTTGTTAGAAGTCAGTAATTTACATTGAGGATCCGCTCCTCTGGCATGCCTGAGCAGCAACACCAAATTTTTTCAAAGCCAACGTATAAATTGGCATGCCCAATGGGACTCACTAAAAATATGCAGCCAATCAACAAAAAATAATATGGGAAAAACATGTTCACGTCTCATGATGGGGAAATTGAAAATTTAACCCCAAAATCAGATTTTTCAGAAATTACCGTTTTTACCCCAAAACTTTATATTTTAATCATTTTAGTCCAAAAATTGTCAAATACAATTCTAATTGATTCCAAATCAATCCTAAAATGATTTATACATTTCTAATACATGAAAATACAATTTCAACTTAAAGAAACCAATTTTCCTCTTATTGCCGAATGATCCCTAAACTTTCAAGAATCTGCAATTTGGTCATTTTTGTTCAAAATATGTCAAGATCAAATCCAAAAATTCCCAAAATTAATATACATCATATATACATCAAATATCATCACATATATGAAAATCCCCAAATTTGGTGAAGGTTAAAAAACCCTAATTTTATAATTTCACAAATTAATAAAATTAACCCCAAATTAATCAAATTCAAGACTTTAATTCAATTCTTACAACACCAATCAAGCCTCACCATCATGAAACAACTCAAGAACAATTCTAGGTCAATCATGAGTGGCTAAGTAACTCTAGAATGACAACTAGCCATCAAAATGGCAAAAAGAAAGATTTATAAATAATTTTAAGCATTCTAAATTATCATACATGCTTTCATCTTTCATCCAAGTTCCCAATCATCAAATCACATCCATAAAAGAGTAGAGAACAAACTAGATTACACATATTTAAGCTTAATATGCTAGAAATATTTTCATGAAAGGAAAAGTAAGAAAAACTTACTAAAAATGCTTGATTTTCGAAGCATTTCTTCCTTTTTCTCATTTTCTCTCTTTCACTCTTTGTATTTGATTTTTGGGGTTCTTGGAATTGTGAAACCAAGAATAAAAAATGTCCTTATATATTTTTTCCCTAAAATCTCGAAAATTGCAAAAAAAAAAATGTAGGCCAAGTATTTTATTTTTATTTCACAAATTAGAAAATGATTTAATTTTTAATTGTGGTAATAAATCATCAAATAATTCAATCCTTATCACAAATAAACCAATTATATCTTGCCAATCCAACCAATCAAAATTGGCCAAGAAAACCAATCAAAATTAGCAATTTAGCTTACTTTAATTAAAGTAAACTATATATTAAATATTAAATTAAATTAATTTAATTATTTAACATTTAAATAATCAAAATAATAAATACAAATATATCAAATATATGTATTATATTTATATTAAATAATCAAAATACATATATTAATAATAAATGTCAAATATCACAATTCGACATTAATAAGTGGCCGAAAGATCTCAAAAGCATGTATTTTCGTTTAACCATTAAAAGACTTATAAATAATCAATATTATTTATAAAAGTTGTCCTAGTGCCCTACGAGTATATCTCATTAGTGAGACTCTCTAGGTTTAGGCATATCCGTCACAAAATCCAATTTCGTGTCCATAATCTACCCACCCGTAAATTATGACGAACATAGATAAAGTCTCTGAACCATACAGGTCGAGGTCACTACATACGTAAATCCTTCCGTCACAGGTATCTGGATTATCCCAGAGATATAGATATAAACGTCAAGTCTCTTTAGGTATAATCCCGTCGACGATTCTATTAGGAATCTCTAAATAACACTTAGAACTGATTTCTACAGTGTACCACGGGCCCATGGATTTAACAGATTGCTAATTCCTAAATGGATACTTATGCTATGTACACAGAACTGACGGATCATATCTTGATACGCACAAGATATCATGAGGATCAGTCCACACCCAACGAACATGTGTAGGTCTGATCTAAATAGATCGATGACATGACTGCCATCAAAGTGTGGAGGATACCTCATATATCCACAGTGGTATCTCAAGTAAAGGGTCAATATGCTCACTCAACCCGAGAAGATTCTTATTGACGTTGATGTACCATCTATTAAGAATCTTCAGTGAGTCATTTAGTATTATCTGATATAAAAACCTACGTGTCTATATGAGTCTCTCGAGACTCATGGTTCATTGAGAAACCATTAGAATCTAACATTCAAATATACGACACGTACCGATCTCAACGAGTTTACTTACTGACCAAATAATTATAAACCTTGACCATGAATAATTAAAGAATAATACTGTTATGATATTACTCAATGTCAGTAACCAATCACTCTATGGTCATTTACTTCTTTACCATATAATAAAAAAAATTTATATTACAGAAACTGTTTATTTTATTCATTAATAAAATATATATAATAATATTTACAGGGAAATACATAAGAAATTGGCGCTCAGAGCACCAACCCTAACAAGTTGTTCCTACAACAGTAGGGCAAAGATAATAACGAATCGTTCCACACATAGTGGAGCAATTTGAGAGGAATCCGACTCTTCTTAAAATTCACAGTCATATTAATCAAACTCCAATAGGTTCTATTGTTGGATCCTCATGTGATACAAACTCGCCTACCAATTTAAGTACTGATCTGGTTATTAGTGTAGATACAATATTAAGAAGGATGGAAGATGGACAAGAAAAAATCCTACAAGCCTGGAGAGGATTGAGCAATTTATGTTTGGTCAGACTCAATTCAATCCGAAGAGTTGGAAGAATGAAGAGCAAAAAGTAACCTCTAGGCCGGTTAAACATGAAGAACTCATGGGGGGAGGGGGCAGTCCTCTGGAGGATCACACGAAACACATGGCTTAATTCGTCCTTATAAGCCAACTCCGCACCCTCCTCCTCCAGCTCCAATGGAAGAAAAATATTAATTTAAGGAGGAAGTTGGAAAAATTACTATGATACCTGCTACCAATGACCGTCATTTTGGCAACGACAGACCTGTGGCTCTCATGGCTCCTCAACAGTCCTTCAGAGCCATGAATCCAAGCAACCAACATTTACATTATAAAGATGAAGCACTTACAAGAGTGGGCTTATAGGGTATTCCTCCAATTATCAACAGTAGAAATCATCCACAAATACATTGTATGTGTCATAGTTCCTGCAATCATGTAATTAATTCTTACTGGGATTTTAAAAAATATTTACATGACATGATCGATAGAGACATATTAAAGTTTCCAAATAATAAGGAAATTATTCCTTCAATGGAATTTGTGCAGGATTCGTCGAATGCCAAAAGAAGACAAAGAGAAAAGACTACAAAAAGCTATCCAAGAAGAATTTGGTGCAAGAGGACAAAACATGATGAAATTGTTGGACAATTATGACCCATAGCATCACTATTTGTACATAACATGGTGTTGTTGTACAAATGAACTATGTGACAAAGGAAATTGCACTTTTATCATTTGTAATTAGATTACCAAGATATATAAATGATAAAAGTCCATATGATTAGTACCAGATTAATAAGATATGAGACAATATTAATCCACTAAGGTTTAATCATTAAATATTCATAGTCGCAGTATTATCGAGACTGGACATCGATAATACGGAATAGACTAGTATTGTACTTGTGCGCGTTGTGGGAGCATAACGACATAGTTATCATATATTTAAGTATTGGATACTTATGCAAGTGTGATATGAGGTTGTGTTTACCGATGGTACGGAAACAGCTTCGCTCTGGATAGACCCATTGGAATCCCATTGGTAGTATGACTATGTGTCTATGGGAATCCAAATCAGGGTAGGTGTATTTGGTCTTAACCTGAGACTTGCATCGTTAATACTTGCGACAATCAATATACTTTGGTTTTGGTCGTCCTGGGCTTTAGCAGGTTCTGTGTACGCCTCTTCTGGGTATACTGAGAATCGTAGTGTATTGGGTGTGATGTCAAGATGGAAGTATCACTCCAGTCATATGGAGATGATGATCACGTAGGATACGAAACTAGTACTCTTTAGTACTGCAGTCATCGGGATAATATGATTAGGTCATTATTATCCGATTATAAAGACTAGTTACCAGAGATCCGATATATGCTTCGTACGGGGCAGACACAATTCCAGGCTCCGTTGGTACACATATTAAACTTGTGATTTCTTTGAAGCTCCGTTGCTTGCTTGGATCTTATAGTTTTAACTTAATTATAGCCATGCTATTAAATGCGTGTTTGATGTTTGGCTTTGATTAATGTTGTGCAGATTAAGCTTGGGACTTTGTCTTGTGAGAGTGGGAGTGGCCACAGTATTGCTGCTATTGTGCCTTTGGTCATTTTGGTCCCAACTGCTCTTTGAATCTTCGATCTCTAATTATTATTTCTGTTGTTTTGTAACTTTTGTTTGCTTTTTTCAGAAGCTAGTTTGGTTGTTTTGTTAATGTTATAATGTACAAGTGATTGCTAAGGTAGAAGAAATATGCAAGTTACTACAATATGCAATCTTCCTTGTTTATCTTGTGTTTTTTACTTTTGGGTTGTAGAATAAAGTCTAGTTCTTTAGATTTTGTCAGTATGAAAGAGCAGATATCAATTTGATATTTAGAGTTGATGGAATATTGGAATGTAATGCTTAATTACTTTTGTGTAATGCTTAATAATGTACACTGCTGGAGGTTTGAATCAAACTGGGTAAGATTTCTTAGAAGCATTTGGTGATAAATCAATTTTCCTTGGATCTGTTTATTACTAAATTTGCTTGTCATTTCCTTCTGGCTTATGTTTGAAAATATCTGGTCTGACATTTTTTTGATCCAAAAAATCATATACATTTGTACAACTGAGAGAATAAGTGAATACAAGTTTTAGTGAGTGTATGTGTATGTTTGATTATTCTTACTGTGAATTTTTTCTTTTCTTAACAATTATGAGCAGGACTTTGAATTCTTTCTTTTCTGTGAACTAGCCCTCCAGGTTCAACATTTTGATTAATATGAACCGATTTCTCGTACCCAAGATCCTGTGCAGTTAAAAGCCTAAAACCTGAGAAAAAACTTTCTATGTAACTTATTTTGCTTGTTACTTTGAGATAGGTTTCTCTGGTAAGTTCTTAACAAAGCAATTGGCTATTCAAGCATGTTACCTTGGCCTGCTTTTGATTTTAGAGTGGAGCAAATTAACCTGATGATGATTGATGAGCATGGTCACTTGCATTGTCAATGATTATTGGACCATCATCCAATTTCATTTTGTAGTACTTTTCAGCATCAAAAACACTAATTTCACCTTCCTGATTAGCCTTAGTTCTCTGTAAATGTAAGCTTCTTGAGGAGGGAAATTCTGAGCTAGAAGTGATGGAAATGGAATGATTCAATAATTCATGCAGCCAGTTGAATTGTAAACTTTTGTAGGATGTTCTCTTCGTCTATGTTAAGCTAACAAGAATATGAAACTTCACCATGGCTCTTGTTGTTATTCTTTCCACTGTCCATGTTTAGAAGAGGCTAGTGACCTATTACTTTGAAAATACTTTATTGTAGTTCATATTTTATGTTATGTCATCTTCATTTTCTTCCCTTCTTGCTAGGCACTTCTCTGGCTGCTTCTTTAATTATTTAACTTTTCTTGCAAAGCCATCTGCACATAATATATGCTACTGTCTGATCGATTCTAATCGGATCGGTTCGATCCGATCCGGAAGCACCTCATTTCGGATCGAACCGATCCGATTCGAAATCTTTCGAATCGGATCGAACCGAACGATCCGATCGGATCAAAAGCACCTCATTTCGGATCGAACCGATCTGATCTTGAAATCTTCAAATCGGAATGAACCGAACCGATCCGATATTTATCGGATCGGATCGAATCGAATTTGATAGGCTAATTCGGTCCGATCGAATCAAACTTCTCCTCACAAATCGGATCGGATCAGATTCGAATTCGGTTCGATCCGATCCGAATCCGATAATGCCCAGGGCTAATACTTAGATCTTAGAAGTACGAATTATAAAAGATGCTCTTTCGCTCACGCATGTCAGAGGGTACATCTGACGAGCACAAAGTGTGACAGATGATTGCTGTCATCGATAAGCTAGGTTAGCTGGGCATTACCTACGTGGCTGAGACTTCCAAATATTTGATCTTATAGTCTCTACCCGAATGCTGGGGCAGGTTCATTATGAATCAAGAGAAAAAATCTTAGAGAGTTGATGACTATGCTCAAGAAGGCAGAGCCAGAGCTTCTGTAACGGGCAAAAGCAAAATCGTCACAGTCTTCTAGGAAGACAAATGACATATCCCAAGATGTCTGCCTAAACTGTGGCAAACGGGGTCACTGGAAGCGTGACTGCTGTATGGACAAGACAGACATGAAGGAAGTGAATACGGGGTAAGGCTCCAACTTCAAGTATATTTGTCATAAACATATTCACTACTAGTTTCAAAATTGGATTTTAGATACTGGATGTGGTACATAAGCATATGTACTGATGTGCGGGATCTACTGATTAACAGGAGACTGACTTCAGTTGAGATCGACCTATGAGTTGGAAACGGGACGAGAGTCGTTGTTTTAACCGTAGAAACCTAAGTTTTGGAACTGCCCTTTGGGCATGTACTTAAATTAGGAAACTGTTATAATGTACCTAGTTTGACTAGAAACATTATCTCTATATCAAGTAAACCCGTTGCGGGTATACCTTTATATTCTAGAACATTAAGTGGTTTGTTTATAAAGATGATATTGAGATATACACATTAGATGTGAATAACAGTATTTATATTTTGATATAAACAAATCTCAAACATATAACATGACAAACAAATAGCTCAAACTGAATTAATCAGTTGAGACTTATTTGTGGCATTGTTGTCTGGGACACATTAAACAAGACTCGTATATCCACACTTTCGAAGAGTGGATACTAGGACAAATTTGATTCTAATTCAAATGATGTCTATGAATCTAGTTTATTTAGGCAAAGTGCCTAAAACATCTTTTTACTTGGTAAAAGTGCAAGTACCACCGATGTGTTAGCCCTCGTTCATTGTGACATAAGTGAGCCCATGTCTAGCTAGGCTAGAGATGAATATGAATACATCGTAACCTTTACGGATGTGGCATCACATTACGGTTATGTGTATATTATGAAAACAAGTCAGAAACTTTTGAGTAATTCAAAGAGTTTCGACACGAAGTAAGAAAACAGACCGGTAAAAGTATTAAAAACATTACGGTTGGACCATAGTGTAAAATACTTGAACATATAAGTTTCAAGATTACTTGAAAGAGTATGGTATTCTATCACAGTGGACTCCTCCCGGAACACCTCAATTTGACGGTGTGTCCGAATTGAGAAACTAAACTTTGTCGGACATAATAAGGTTAATGATGAGTCACTCTGAGCTACCAATTTCCTTCTAGGTATACACATTAAACAATGCAATACTTATTTTGAATAAGATTCCATGAAAATCTGTTAGACATACTTCATATTAGATATGAACAGGAAAGAAATCGGGTTTCACATTCATGAAGATTTGAGAATGCTGGGCATACATTTGGATGGTACTAAATTAGAACCCAAATCGGATAGTGCCTATTTGTAGGTTGTCATAGGGAAACCAAAGTATAGTACTTATACAACTCACAAGAGAACAATTCAATTGTTGCTCTCCATGCGGTTTTCCTAAGAGGAATTCCTATATGCAGTGGTAAGTGAGAGGAAAGTAAAACTCGATGAAAATCAGAGTAATACTGTTCCAGGCACCGAGTCCTCATGGAACACCAACAGTTCATCAGGGATGAAACTGTACCAATAATCTTCGAATATACAAGAACCGTGTAGATTGGAGAGAGTCAAAAAATAACCTGGGAGGTATGGGGTTCTGATCTCACCTCATGAAGATGTTAATCTTATTGAGGAAGACAAACCGACTACGTATGAGGAAGTGATACAAGGTATCGACTCTTTTTATGGAAAATTTCCATGAAGTCCGAAATGAATTCCATGTATACAACCAAGTTTGGACACTGGTTGATGTACCAGAAGGCATTGTGCCTGTTGGTACTAAATGAGTCTTCAAGGAAGACATACATGGATGGCAACATACAAATTTATATAGCTAGGCTTATACAGAAAAGGTATCGTTAACGACATAGTGTCGACTACGATGAATTTTTTTCACCTGTTGCCATGATTAAATCCATTTGGATAATGCTTGCTAATGTTGTATATTTGATTTATGAAATATGGCATATGAACGTCAAAACCGCTTTCCTTAACAGAAACCTTTTGGAGGATGTTTACAACATCCTGCCCGTTTTGTCATACCAAAACAAGCAAACAAGGTTTGCAAGTTAAATCAATCCATTTATGGACTGAAGCAAGTATGCATTCTTGGAACTAACGTTTTGATAAGAGCATAATGGTATATGGTTTCATTCAAAATGGTAAAGATTCTTTTGTTTATAAAAGGTTAGTGGGAGCACACTGACAATAATTGTCCTATATAATGATGACATATCATTTCTTAGAAATGACATTCCCATAATACAATCGATGAAAGCTTGGCTTTCATTAAAATTCCCCATGGAATACTTGGCAGAAGCAACCTTTATTCTAGGAATAAGGATCTACTGGGATAGATCTAAAAGTTGTTGGCACTCTTCGAGAACTCGTACATTGAAATACATGTACGTGAACTGCTGTCTCATAGGCTTTGAGCATATGGAGTCATAATCAGGCCAATCCAGATGATGGTCATTGGATTGATGTTAAGAACATCCTTAAGTATCTTAGATGAACTAAAGATGCTTTCTTAAGCTATGGAGAATGAGAACTTGAAGTGACTGGGTTCACCGTTGCAAGTTTCCAAACCGACAAAAATGACTATAAGTCGTCATAAGGGTACTATATAGTTTGAGTAACGGAACAGTGAGCTGGAAATCTTCCAAGCAAGATACTGTTTCCGAATAAACAGCAAAAGCAAAATATTGCATTTGACGCAGCAATAGAAGCATTTTGGATCTATAATATTCCTAATTAGATTAGGAGTAGTTCTGTTAGCAGCTGAGCTAGGCTACATCATAGGCTAAGGAACCGTGGTCTCATCAATGATCCAAGTATGTACTTCAACTATTTCATCTGATTCGTCGGATCATACATCGTGGCGATGTGATGATCGAATGAATCGCATCGGATGATAACATTATGAATCCGCTTACAAAAGTTGTTTCTCAGCAGAAGTTTGAGCGACCCGTACATAGTTCATGTGTAGGACACTTGAGTGATTGGCTATAGGCCAAGTGGGAGATTGTTGGACAATTATGACCCATAGCATCGCTATTTGTACAGAACATAGTGTTGTTGTACAAATGAACTATGTGACAAAGGAAATTACTCTTTTATCATTTGTAATTAGATTACCAAGATATATAAATGATAAAAGTCCATATGATTAGTACCGAATTAATAAGAAATGAGACAATATTAATCCACTAAGGTTTAATCATTAAATATCCCTAGTCGTAGTATTATCGAGACATGACATCGATAATGCGGAATAGACTAGTAGTGCACTTGTGCGCGTTGTGGAGCATAACGACATAGTTCATATATTTAAGTATTGGATACTTATGCAAGTGTGATATGAGGTTGTGTTTACCGATGGTACGGAAACAGCTTCGCTCTGGATAGACCCCTCGGAATCCCATTGATAGTATGACTATGTGTCTATGGGAATCCGAATCAGGGTAGATGTATTTGGTCTTAACATTAACCTTAGATTTCATAATGGAATTAAAATTGGATTTTAATTCGGGCGAACAGATTAATTTAGAATTAATTCACGAGCGACTTTAATAGTAATTTTTCTAGGCTTAATTATTTAATTAAATTTGATTTAATTACGTCGCAATGGAAAATTTGTTAATTCGGAATTAACGAACCCGAGCCCGGAATGTGTTTGCGGGCCCACTCGGATTTTGAATTCAAATGGGGCCCACACAAGTCACATCACTTGTCACTTTACTTGCATTTTTGGTGATGGAATTTGGTGAGTTGGTGATGACTTACTAAACACTCAAACTTGAAAAGTGAATGACATATTACCAAACATTTGGTATATCATTTTTTGATTTCGAAAATCAATTAACAAGTCAACATTTCACTCTCCTCTCTTCTCTCCTCTTCACGCCATTCTCACCCTCTCTCACACTCTCATTGGCCGAGACTTACAAGAATAAAACAAAGGGATTTTGTTGCAAAATCTCAATTGATAGCACATCAAGGAATCATACAAAGGTGTTAGGGAGACTTTTCTCATTGAGTTTGGAATCAAAGATCAAAACTTGGAGCTTGATACACAACTTGGAGGAGCTTGGAACACTTTTAAAGAGAGCAAAATTTTTATTTACAACACATCCTACTTAGCTGATCAAAGTGAGTACTTTCCGCTATCTTACTTTGTTTATTCACACATCTTATATGCTTAATTGATCCTAGGTTTTTCTTTGAGAACCCAACAGAAATCCTAAGAAGGAACAAAGAACCATAACATGGTTTCCTCGAAGAGCTTAGTCACTTCATGTTTTTCTTTTAAGATGAAACAAGTGAGATTCATAGCTCATCCAAAATCCATGCCAAGCAACCAATGGCACATGGTGGAGCACAAAAAATTTCCTAAGAAACTTTTCCGAACTCAAAAGAGAATGCTTCTACATCAAAAAAGTTATCCTGATGAGGAAAGATGAGTTGTCGGAGCCTGAAAACGCAAAATCAAAATTTGCAGGAAATCTACTGAATATTAAGAATCAGTAGAGAGCTCAGATAGTATGATTAAGGAATAGTTTAAGAAGAATAGCTTCATGGTAGGAGGGATTCCATTTTATGTTGGTTGTATCACGACAAGTCTGACTCCATCATTAACTCTCATAAGAAAAACGAGGAAAAGACAATAGGAAATGCAAGAATTACAAGACCCTTTCATTTTCACTTGGAGGATAAAGAGGAAAATAAGCCTATCCAGATCATTAAATATGGAGGTCCAAAAATAACAATGCTTTGTCGTAAATTTCAATCAGCTTTCTCCATTTACCTGTTATATTTTCTTTATTTTATTGGAGCAGTTGTGGAACCCCTAGGATCAGATTGGTGCCCCGCACTGCGAAAGTGGGTCTAACCCAAGGATATTAGAGATATGTGTATTTTAAAATATTTTAATGAAAACTACATTCCGATACGAGTCCGTAGGAAAAAATGGGGACCAAATCAGAGTCTGAAAACTCTAGAACGAAGAAAATAAATTTTTAATGTTCATCAGCTCTCGGTGTTGCGACGTGGAGGATTGGGAGTCGCGATGCCCAAATTTACGAGAGCTCAACGTCCCGGAGTTGCGATGCGCAAGGGTACGAGTCACGATACCCGGATGTCTGATGCTCAGTGTCACGACGCTGGAAGGTCAGTGTCGCGGTGCCTTGGGCAGTGAGCAATTTCAACCTTCAAATCAAGCCTAAACACTTCCAATTTTTCTCCTATCATTTCAATACACCTTAAAACCAATTTTAACATCAAAACCAACCACAACATATGTTATACAACTAACATACATGTATTCTAAATACATATATGCATTTGTTTAAATCAAAACACAAACCAATTTAGAATCCCATAATGAAATATCTCATGAATAAGTCTAGTTCACCCAAAAGTAGTCAAGTGATTTAGAATGGTAGCCATACCTCTAAGATTTAATCTAGAGTTCCAAACTCTTATTAATTGTTTCATGTCCAACATGAACATATATGACCTAATTACAAGCATATCATGTTTATACTTCCAAAGCATCATAACACAATTTATTAGCCTTATTTCAACTTTAGGCTATGTAATCATGCATCCAATACATAATTCATCACTATATGTCTCACTAATGAAAAATCACTAATGAAGAACATAGCTTAGGAGAAGATCAAACATTACATTGTAAGCTTGATACAAAGATCCAATCCATTTCTCCATTGTTGAAATGGTTAGAGAACTTCCAAGGTTTGCAAGCTTTAGTCCAAGTTCCAATCTTGATTCCAATACTAGCAAGGTTCACTCCAAGATCCAATCTTGATATCTCGTAGATGAAATGTTGAGTGGAATTCCAAAGCTTCTCAAAACACTTCTCTAACTTAGGCTAATTTCTCCAAGAATTACTTGTATTTAGCTTTCACAAGCTTAATTAAAACCTTGCTCAAGCTTGCTATTTATAGCAAAACTTAGACAATTTTAATTAATAAAAATTCTAATCAACTTTTATGTGGGCTTAATATAATTTTTCCAAATATGTATAATTAGGTGTGACTAAACACTTTGTCTACCACTTTGATTTAATCCAATTAAATCAAGACAAAATTTAATTAATGGATTAGTTACATGTCTTCTATTTTGATTTAATCCAATTAAATCAAGCCAAAATATCTATTATTACATATTTACAATTACCAAAATATCCTCAAATAATAGA